>APFE030432027.1:167779-203385 GCA_000404065.3 Pinus taeda | reverse complement strand
TTAGCCAATGAAAATATGTCAAACTTAGCTGCGAACAAAGGCCATATATTTTTATTAGATTCTTTCAATATCTTCGAGATGCCATAACCCACTGTCTGGTATGAAAACTCTCTGCTTACCAATTTATCTAGAATATATAGGGGCAAGACATGAGGGAGCCAAGCTACCATAAAATATGATATAAGTAAATGAATCATTCCTGAACCAGTTTCTAACCTTTTGAAGGTCGTCCATTGCTTCCTGAGATATTTGAGGAGGATGAGATTCAAAGATGACTTCTTAAATTGGAATTATCACTCTATGACAATTCCGATAAAAATTCTCTTGATATTTTGATTCCAACAAGACATCATGATAAATATATATGGACATTGGGTCTTGGAGAGTCCATTTTTAGCCCATAGCAGGAAAATTCATCGAAAAACACAAGGCATCCATGATATAGGAAGACATGTAGAAAGGGGGGGATTTTATTCTCTAAAATATTTTTCCCTCGCTTGAATTCTAAGAATTCTAAGATATGAGAGGCTAAATTATCAAAGAGCATGGTGGCCCAATAAAAAATAAAACCTTTAGTGGCACCGTCAATTAAAGGCACCAAATCATCATTGAAGTTTCGAAATGAAAGGCTTTGAAAAAGAGTCGAAATGAGTAACCCCGATGAATAAATCATATGGAATATGAAAAGTTTTTCGGAAGGTTCAATTTTCGGAACTCTTATAAATTATGGTTCCGAAATGTTTGGTCCTGGTATAGAAAAGCCTGAAATAGAATACTTTTAAACATAAACAAAATAACTCTGGGAGTTGCAATTTCGGAGATATATGCATTGTAACATTCTTTTAAAAGTTTTTGATAATAAAGGTTATCATAATGTCTGCTTATATTAATAACATCGGGAGTATTACTTCGAAGGTTCACTTAGCTTTCAGTTACGATATCAGAAATCCCGATATAGAGAAGTATTTTATTATTAAAGGAAATCATAGGGAGGTTGAACCTCAGAGTAAAAGTGTTTCACAACATTTTATAAATAGAACTTACGAAATAAAAACTTCTGATAAGAATGACCTGAGGGCTTAACTTTAAGGGAGTTGTCTATAATGCGACTTTTTGGAGATTCCGGTGACGGAATCCGGTGGAAGAAATGAGGTTAAATCTTGATTTTTAGCAGTTAAAATGGTTTTTTAACTGCATATTTGGATTCAGCGCCATGGAAAACCCCTGGGAGCCATTGATTGTGCAGAAACTAGCTATCAAACTTGGGATTCCAATGAATTGCTGCCGGATTTTGACCGGAAAAATCTGCCTAAAAGGCTTTCAAAAAGTCGCGTTATAGACTACTGCAACTTTAAGTATAAAGGGAATTTTGGAGAGTGGGCCCATTCAGGAGTTTACATATCGTAACATATTTGTAAAACAACTCTGATTAATGGAACTTTGATGAAATTCGTTCCGATTAAGGAAATAACTTAAGTTTTATAAACATCTTTTCAAGTGTGCTTACTAACTTATTTCCTTATTGTTGTTTTATTAAATAAAGGCAAAATATTTTAATTAAAAATTACGTAAAATGAAAAGAGTCCTCATTATTTATTAAAACAAAGTAAAAATGGGGAGGGGTATTGTTTTCTACAACAGATTTCTTTTGCACATTGGTGATATAAAAACACCGATAGAATGCCAATGAGCATACTGAAAAAAATGAAGGGTGAAAGAAGTGAAAGACTTCTTATGCAGAGGGGTGAAGCAAGTAACTTCATCGATATACTAAACAGTTTGTCTGGTAGTGAAGCAATGCTTGTGTTTTTGTAATTACTCTGTCATGGTACTGAACATGCCTAATGGAAGTGGAGAAACACCAAAGATGAAATTAAAAATTTGATCATTTCAAACTTGCAACTACATATCACCCTTCTCCTAGATCAAAACCATTGCAATATGGAAAATTTTATGAATATGTTTAACCAATAAAGGGAATAGAGGTGTTGGCTTGGGGACCTTCACCCAGATTCAGAGTTAGTTGCACCACCCAACAAAAACCTACACTATTGGCCCTTTCGGAAACAACCCATGTAGTGTAGGCTGCAGTCTCACCGAGGCAGTATTGGGGGATGTAAGAACCAATTTTCTGCATCTAGAGACTAGTGTGATGTCTTTCAGTGCCTTGGATCTAATTCCACAAGGATCGATATAATTCTAGGACTCTTTACTGTAACTAAGTTACAGATGCCTCCAGACCTTCGCGAAGGTCTACGATAAATCCTTGCAGACCTTAGATGGTCGACTTACCTACTTTCACACATCAGCAAGCAACACTAGATCGAATTTCGCATAGATCTACTTGATTTATTGGAAAACATAAGAGAAATAGCTTGTAACTTCGTGAAAATGGATCGCCATTCATTTCATATATTATTAAGATAGATTCAGTGGATTCACGTAGCATTCATTCAGTAATTCAAAAAACATATCATTAATCGACATCATATAACATAAACAGATTCAATGCAAATACTTAGTAATTCTTCAAAAAGATGTCTTTATTGATCTTCAATTCATCGATTACAAACTCTTCTACCCTATGCACACAGTTGTAGGGGTCTGCGCACTCAACTGCAGACTCTAACTAGGCCTCCTGCACACTCAACTGTAGACTCTACCTAGGCCTCCCATGCACTCAGCTGCAGGAGCCTTCCCTTATTTACCTAAGCGCAGGAAGCAAAGCCTTCCTACCTTAGCAGTTGCCCAAGGCAACAAAAATCTTCAATGTACCCAATTCTCTATCTCCAGTTATCTCTAAGACTCTCTATGAATCAACTATTTATATATTTTCTAATACAATACCATGGCCCCAGGCTCATGGGTGAGTCTTCAAAACCGACCAAAACAAGGGGCTAAGACCCCTTTGACTCCTATCTATCTGCATGCTCTATGTCCACATTTCACAGAGACTTTACATCTTTTACGAAATTCTTTACAAAACTGACTAAGTTAATTCAACTCTACCCCTGGGGACCCCATCCCAATAGGCCCTCAACACAAAGATCGTGATTCGCCCTTGAGTCACTCAGCTAGTTGTTCCACTTTTTGGCAAAGTTCACTCAATACCTTGGTCAATTCCTGAAGCTCCGTGATACTCTGTTATGCTACTTGTTGTACCTCCTGGACCAATTTCTCTATGGTTGGCCCCTCCTCTGCAAGTTGTGTAGTCCTCTAGGTCTACTGCATGGCCTTAAACTTCTCATGAATTTTTTGTGAAAGTAGGTTGGCTTCCTCTGTCCAAGGCTGAAGCTGGTCTCTTAGGAAGGAATGATTTTTCTACAACTCCTGGATTTGTATTAACATAGCTTTGCCTTCCTGGAAGCGCACAAAGCACTGGACTAGCACCAATGTTCACACCGTCATACTGATCTCATCATATTGTTGCTACGCTTCCTTGATCTCTGTGTTCAACTATTCCAGTGTAGGATCCTCCTGCATTATATCCCATAGGCCCATTGCTTGAGTGAATAGCTGGTCACAACCATGAACTGTGACATCTAGTTGACCCATGGACTCTTTGATAGCTATAACTCTTTGTTCCCGAACTTTTGGTGGTGTAGTAGGTTGAAGTTTGAGCTTGAGATCAGATATCTTCATTTGGAATTCAAAAGTAATGCACCCAAACTCATCTTTGGCATCGCGCACTGCAACAACCAACTTCTTGACATTTTTCATGGCTTGTGCATCGTCTGGGATATGAAATTTTGGAAATGTTTGACAGGCTTGTTTAATTACTGTCTCAACGTTTGTGCTTCGCACTTGCATCTCCTCTTTCTCCTTCAACGCCCATGTCTTATTCTCATACATTTTTTCATTTTTGACCTTACACTCACTGAGGACTACAAGGGCACGCTGCTCCCTGATTTTTAACTCATCAGAGACCCCTTGATGCAAGGCGTGAAGGGTCGGGAGCGACAGCATGACCACATTGATTCCAAGATCCTTGATCCTTTCAAGTGTGGCACAGTAATCCTGGTTATATATTCACAAGGACCCTTATGGTAAAGGAATGACCCTTAAGTCCATGGTTCATTCCACTTCTAGAATACTCACACTCACTTGCCCCACACTTGCCTGGATCCTATTGGAATGGATATGCAGCTCATGCAGATCCATCTAGACACTTCCTGGTGTCTGCATATACTGTTGTTCGAAGTGTGACCATCACTCGGACATGGTATCTCTAACTTTGTCACTGGTTTCATCCAAATCACCCTCTCTGAGCATACTAGGGTCCACCTGCAATTGCTTATCTAATTTCCACTTCTTTTGCGGACCTGTTGCTGGCTCATTGGTGTGCTTCTGGAATTTAAAGGGGGTGGACACCTCTTCACCCCCATCACCACCCTGTGCAGATAGTTCCTTATTCATCAGTGCGCAACAAGGTTGATTTGTTGCTTGCTTTGGTGTCTTGTGTTTCCTTTTCAGCTCGTTCTTTAGCAGCGTGCTCCTTCATGACCCACTTTTTATCCACAGCTGCCTTAGCAACAGTTTATTTTTTCTTTTGTTGGGAAACCTTCTCCTGCGTGACTGCCTTTTATTGGTCTTTTTTGTTTTTCATAACAGAGGTCTTCACGAAGGATCTTTCTCCTTCTTTGTTTGTCCTGACAGCCAACTAGGTAGGCTCGCACCACTCTGCGGGTCATCCACCCACGAACTTTTGTACATCCATGTTAGCCACCAAGTAAGGTAGCTTGTGCCATACCTCTTGAGGGTCTTTTCGTGCGCAGATCCAAACACTGTGAAAGTCTTCCTTAAAATCTACGAAGGTCCTCAGCTTCTCGAATAAGGTGGGAGATAACCGAGGCCTTTTGTTTACAACCATGCAGATGTCCATCTCCATGAAAACCCAAAAAACCTTGGATTTTTTACTTCATGCCACATCTTTTGTCTGCCACATTGAAGCGAACTTCTCTACCTCCAGGAGGGTCTCATTTAGCCAATGAAACTGACTGTCCTCTGGAAGCCTCCATGGCACTAAAACTATGAGAAATAAGAGCCAAGCATAGTGGAATGATTGACTCTTCTCTTATGCCTCACAATAGTTAACCAAAAGTTTTGTGCAAAGATACTGGGCCCAGTTATATTGGACCCCGTTCACACACTGTGCCACTAATGAAATAATCGGTGCAGGCACTACATCGACAGGACACTTCTACATGATCTTTCCTATGAGGATCTGCATGGTATATTGTATCACCTGGTTTGTTATGGAGCGAATAGAATATCCACACTTTCCCTTGACCACCTCGTACTTAGTATTTATGTGATTTGCAAGCTGTTTTTCTAGGGATTTGCTAACAAACTCTTTTGCCAGGTCTGCTCCTTTATAGGGCAGCTTAGTAATCTTGTGGATTAACATATCCGTGATGGGAATAGGCTCACCTTGCCATAAACACCCATCATGCACTAAAGTCAGCAACTGGTGCACACATTACATATTGATATTGGAGCAGTGAAAATGAGGTATGAATAACATGTGTAAAAGCCCCGACAACTGAACTCCACGAATCCACTTCATTGGTTCCAATTTAGTGAGCCCTGTATCTTCATAGTATATGTAGATCATATACTGATTCATTGCTAAGTGTGGAAATTTCTCCTGGTCAGCAAGGTCCCAGTCTTCCATATTTAGCACTGGTATGCATGCTAAGATCATACCCTCAAATTGAACTTCAGTTGGTAGAAGTGGCGTAGCAATTGAAAAATTGCTAGAATTAGGGTCTTTGGTCACCTTCTTCTACCCTCTTCACAGAGGAAAATATGCTGGAAGCACAGTGATTAGTTCTGCATCCTCGACATCTAACTCCTCAATGCCTTGTTGAAGTTCCTCTTCATCTAGGTCTAGGGGCACAAAAGGTTTCTTTTGGTTATCCATTTTGCCCTTCTGTCGAACCTCTTGCAGACATTTTCGGGGTGAGTGGCACACTGGTTTGACGACTGACTTCTTTTTCTTTTCCTTAGAAGCAGACTGTTTAGGCCTATGAAGTAGGAAAGTGTTCCCTCTACGGACAGAGGCAACCCCTCTAGCCCTAGAGTGGGTCTAGTCACAACAAAGACAAAACAACAATTGATTACCTTAAATAGTCATCGTTGGAGGCCTACCTCAAACCGGTGGTTGATGAAGTTCTGTTGCGCTGCTCTAGCGTTTGTTTCCTTATGTTTAATGAGCAATCAACCTGAAACACCATAAGAAAATAACAGAACACGTAACCGAGAACAACAATGATCTATTTACTCATAAAGTCAAGAAATCATGAGATATCAAGTAAATTACATACAAGACATAGGAAATCACCATTGATTTTATTAATAATGAATCAAGAGTAAAGATTACAACCAAGTCTTGACGTCGCAAGCCTTCTCGGAGGGTCCAACCAGTATGTTTTTTCAAGCATTCACTCTCAAGTATGGGTCTCCCAAACAAACAATATCTCCCTCTCACTCACAAGCTTTAATACAAAGTTAAGGGCACTCCACAACCTCTTACAAACTATTAGCAATCCCACACTTGTCACACTCACACCAAAGCTATCTACCAAACTCAAAAGCACTAGCAGCACTGTCCAACGAAAAGAACTAGGAACTAGTAACTAACTGATCATAGCAATGGTGAGTGCTTTTATAGGAGGAGGAGCCTCCATGAAATGAGGTAGAGGGAGCTTATCCTCAAGGGAGGTTGCACAATAGGTGGAACCACCATCCCATAGGCGAAAAGGCAAGCCAAACTGACCCAACAACCAGCTCTAGAAACATCCAAAAGGCCGACTGTTGGAACTAATTCGCCAAATCTGGATCGTCGCAGGTCATGAGCTGGGGACTAGCGACGATGTTGCAACGATATAGTGCATGACAGAGAACCATCATGCATTTTAAGGGTTTACTAGTGATGATGCAGAAACTTAGTCAAAAAGGGTTAATATTCAGCATTAGAGAGCATTTGCTTAATCTTCTTACATGAGTGGGAAGATATGGACATGTTTATTTGATGTATGACACAACAAAGGGATTGAGATGAAGATAGTGACAAATTAGTGTTAACAGATGCCCCCTAAAGCATGAAGCCTGAGAGAGTGGGAGGGGCGAAATGATTTACGAAACTGTGACCGAACTAGAACACCACCTTGAAGAACCTGTAGGTGCAACTACAACTAATATCTCTGATAGTGAAATAAATGTAGTCTAGGCATGGGTGCAGCCATCCAAAAGACATATGAAAATTGGTTTGTAGTATGGACGCAGCCACCCAGTTGAAGACCATATAAAATGACAAAGGTATGGTCGCAGCCATCCATGAAGACTCAGGTATGGTCGCAGCTATCCAATCAAAGAGTCATGTATGTAATCATGAACCAATCCACACAGCCCGAACATATGTGATCTTAGTCCGGGATCTTGAAACCCTAACCGATCTTAGTACAAATTCTAGCATGCGAACAGATGTGCTGAAGTTGAGCATGATATAAAATTGCTTGATTACCAATCAATGATGAAAACCATTAACAAGCGCGAGAGAAACCACCAATAATGCCAATGGCTCTCAAGGTACTATCCAGTAAAATCCACTAAGTGTGAGAAATGAGCTGAAGTTGAACACTTGTGGAATCTCCCAATCGAAGACCAATGATTAAAGTCTGTCATCAGGCGCGAAGAACTTGCCATTGAGGCATGCAAGGTCCAAGGTACCAAAGGGGATCTCTAGACCAATCTCCTGGATAATGAGCTGGTGTTGACAGGAGACGATCTGTCGTAGGAGGGCCATAATGTTTCCCCCATCAACGACGCGAGATAAGGAACAAGTAGTAGATGGTGAAACAGAGTATCAAAGGAGGAGGTAAGGATGCAGACTGTAGAAGGATTATACTCTTGAACATGCCGGCGACACAAATCTGGAGGGTGGTAGCATATTGGTACCAAAGGATCAGAGGTCTAATGGAGACAACATGGATCAGATGGAGTGAGGCAAAATGACAACCCAAAACCCTAGAAGGCCAATGGCGAGGTGAAGATATCCCAACCCGACGAGAAGCAAAAGTGTCGATGTTCAAGAGTGACTAGTTGCCATAGGTAACCAATGACGACTTCCAAAGTTTCCCCCACCATTACTGGCGAGTACCCCAATTATTTTTGAAAAATAAGCTTGAAGGAGATAGCATATGCTTGTGATATAAGTTTGACCTTGGGATATATCCAACCTAGTAATAGTTTAACGAGCCCTAGGGAGGAGAAGCTCGAGCCTCATCATGGTGACGAGTCCAATGTCGTCAGGTTTTAACAAGTCCGACACAGGTAAAACTCGGAGTCTTTTTCATGTTGAGAGAGTTAGAAAAAAACATGGAAAATAAAACTCTAGGGGGGTCCTTTTTCATAAATTTGTGTCCCTCAAGCCTGAAAAAGTAGAAAACAGTACCTGAGAAAATTGCTTGACCATTACGATCAAGGAGTACTTTTCATAATTAGTGGCTCCAATCCGAAAAAGTAAAAAAGTGATCAAAGGCACGTCGTTTCATAACTAATATCAAACTCGAAATGACAAAATTCCGATGATCTTTTCATGTTTATACGGTTAGAAAAAGAGCTGAAAGTGGACCACCTTTTTATTCCGTTTAACGAGTCAAAAAGGAAAACTCGGCAATATTTTCATCTTTAAACAGTCGGAAAAGAGCTGAAAGAAGACCTCCATTTTTATTCTCTTTAACGAGTCAAAAAGGGAAAAATACTCGGCAATCTTTTCATCTTTTATGAGTTAGAAAAGAGCTTATTGGAGACTTGTCCTGGATAAATGAGTGGAATAAAGGGTAGCAACTGGTTTTGACAATGGTGGAACTACTCAAAACATGTAATGGTCAAGAGGCTGGCTAATAAAACCACTCATTGCTGCGGTTACTCAGGAAAGGAAAAACAACCAAGTGAAAGCATATGATCGGCCAAAGAGATGGTGGTGATGGAATGAAACAACCAAGGCTCATCTAGCAGAATTTAGCGGATAAAAATGAAAATTACGAGATGTAAATCAGGTATGGGTTCATTTTTTCACAAGCTTGAACCATGGAGAACTCTGCTTGGATTCAGTTTCATGTTTACACAAGCTTGAAACGAAAAACTATGCTTGTTATAAGTTCACATGCCCCCAACATAATGACGCAAATCAAGGTGCATGCCCCTCAAGCTTCATTGCATTCAACGAGGTGGATGGACTGAAGGTTCACTTTCGAGATCTTCACTTTCGAGATCTTGGAAAGACTCGACTTAGATTGTATGAGATCTTAATCAAAGACTCGATTTGGAAAAGGAAGTTGTTTCATTTTTTAATGAGGTTGACACAGTAAAAGAACTATCCTCATAACCCTTGTTTCATTTTTAAATGAGGTTGACACAAGATCAAGCACTTTCCTCAAAACTCCTTGATTCATTTTTTAACGAGGTTGACACAAGATTGGGAACTATGCTTGTCACTCCTTATTTCATTATTTAATGAAGTTGACACATGAACAAACTATCCTCGGGACCCTTGCTTCATTTTTTAACAAGGTTGACACAAGATTAGAACTATCCTCGGGACTCCTGTTTATGGGCCATATGAAAACATGGCTCCCAAGAGGTCTTGGCATGATGGAAGAAACATGCTCCAGGAGGAACACATACCATGAGACACCAATGACAGATCGGGTTCCAATGCCCCTAGTACATGATGTACGAGACCATCTGCATGGTTGTCAGCAGAGGTGGAGATAGAATAGGTAGCCACATAGTTAACCTGTGGCAAGGAAGGTATTGCTTGCGAGCAAGAACTGATAGGGGACGACGGCTGCACATGAGCCACCAGGGGAATAAAGAATGATAATTGATCTATGGTCACCATTCTTCCATCGTGTGGAAAACAAACCACATGGAAAAGTGAAGAGACAAGGACCCCCATGGAGTAAATATAGTCACGGCCAAGGAGAAGACTGAAATCTAAAGCACCTTGGACAACCATTATGTCTATATAGACGTTCTTGCCCCCTAAAGTAAGCGAGAACTTTGGAAGGATCCCCAAAGGTTGACTAGTCCCTCCGTCAAACGCTAACAGATTCTGAGTAACAGGCACAAGCTGTGGGCAGCCCAAAGCTTGCCAAGTAGTGGAAGGCATAAGACTGACAGACGCACCTTCATCCAAGAGAGTGCTCGGTATGACCTTATCATAGGTGAGTACAATAATCTAGAAAGGCACATAGGATGATAGGCAGAATGCGACCAAATGGATCCAGTCAAAGGAAACAAATGAACTACTTGGTGGGGAAATCATATGATTGCCCCCCCACTCTACAGGAACTGAAGAAGGACTCTCTTAATCGGTGGGGATAGGAGGGTCATTCTTGGACTCAGGAGAATCTGATGAGACGAGAAGAACATGAGCAGTGTGATCATGATGCTCTTCCGGAACAGAGTGATCAATGGGTGGTGAACCCAACTCGAAACTCTCTCCAACCAATGGTTGGTTGAGAATAGGCTTAGCACAGCTAGGCTCAGGAAGAGGAGGATGGACAAGAGAAGAATCCATATCAATCTCTTTGTCAATGGGGAGAGGGTTTGAAGAGAGGCTCTGATAACTAATGGGAAGTCGGGTGAAGAAGCTATAAGACTTTCCAAAACGGCGGAAGCTTTATCCATGAGCAGACAAAGGTGAAGGGGATGGTTGCCTTCACACAGTCCACAGGTGAATCGAATCTTCCCTGTCTTCTTACTGCTGCTATTCGACAGGGTAGCATCGTCATGAGCTTGAGAGGACGATGAGGGATGAGTCAGATTGTAAGACCAAACTTTTAATATCCTCGGAATAGCAGGACAATCATGAAGAAGATGGTCATCCTTGCACAATTTACAAGGAAACTTAACCTTCCGCAAAGGAGAAGAAGGTGTCACAACCTGAGATGTACTCGGAATAATAGCTGCATGGGTGGCCTAATGCTTATCCAACTTCTTCTTCTTCTTTGTCTTCCTCTTCTTCTTCTTAGCCTCTTGGTTACTGGATGTAGAACTTTCACCAGGCAAAGGAGGAGAGAAGGAGGAGGAAGAAACAGGGGAAGAAGGTGTAGGTCAACCTTGGAATCATTGTGTCGTGACTCAAATGCAAGAGACAATGGGGCAAGAGTCATGGCGCTTGGGACCACCGAGGTTGAAAACAACCAAACAGGAAAACCGATTGTTAACCTAGGCAAGGACATTGTTGCCATATATGGAGCACCGACATTTCCAAAAGGAGGAAATAGACCAGGAGTTCCATCTAGGTGAAGACCTTGGCCAACAGACTCGGGGACTATTGCCATTGGGAACAAGCCTAAAAAACATCTGAACTGGAATGAAGAACTCTAACTGTTACCAGGAATATTTCGTGGGTAGTAAATTTTATGACACAGGAACAAAACTTGACCTTTTCATGTTTCAAGAGTCAAGAAAAGGACGAAAAGGTGACTCTATCTTTTTCGAGGTTTAATGAGCCTGAAAGGGCAAGTGGTCAGATGGACCTTTTCTTTTAAGGAGTCGAAAAGGAATGGAAATGACTATTCTGGAGAGCTAGGCAAAAGGTTTACCAGACAAACCATAAAACTTCATATACACCTTGGTGATCAAATGAAAGAGAAATGACCAAGGACTTTCCGTACAATAGTCAGTCTTCCTGAACGCTGTGTTTAGTGCGTTACGGTTTGCAAGGCGGCAGCCATGGCTTCCTATAGATGTAGGATGATAACCTAGTGGGGTCTCTCGTTATATACTTGATAGTACTGGGAGCACAAGTCCATACTAGCAGCTATTGAGTCACCGAAGGACGAATCACCCAACCTTAAGCGAAAGCAATAGTGACTAGGTTTAATGATGTCAGAGCATGTCTCTAGCCTAGACCTCTAAATAATGTGCGTTAAATTCCAATGCGTTGTTAAGTTCATTCAATTAATTTTATTGTTGATTTTGAATTATATTTCAGTTTCCAGGCCTTACCATATGTATATCAAAAACCTAGGATGCAGCTAGAATGAGTAAAGCATCTTTTCATTTCAATGAACACCTACTTACAGAAAGGTAGAGAGATAATTCCCAAACCAAGACAAAACCTAGACCAACAAATGCAAGCACTAAGAGACACAATGCATAAACACATCAATTCCTACAGTGCATTGATACTACTAATGATAGATTTAAAGTTTTCTTTCCAATTTCTCAAACATGAAAAGTCGAAATGCAAATGTACTTTCACTTTCGTATACTAAATGAATGCAATGTTTTGATTTTGATAGCTTTTAATCTTAAAGAGACAAATAAGCAAGCGTGAACCGATTGATCCAAACAATTGTAATCTATGTCTGGTAGTGAAAAATCGAATCAATATCAATATTAGTTCAATAATTGACATTAAGCGTCAACCAGCAAGAAACAAGCAATGAAAAAGCCTCAAACAAATCAACAAGATGGTTGCGGATGAACCTTGGATAGACAAGCAACCAAGCCAAATAATTCAAAAATTTGAAAAAGATAGGTCGTAAAGCCAAAAATACAAGATTCATTCAATGAAACCAAAGAGAGAGTACCTTAAACATAAGCAATTAAAACAAACTAATGGGAAAGAGAAAGACAACACGGGATTAACAAGACTGGTGAATTTAGGAGGTAGAATTGAAAAAACAACTCTACAAGAGTCGTCGCGGGCGTAACACCAACAACTAGGGACGATCAACCACTAGCCATAGCAACAAAGCGATGTCGTCGCAAGAGTACTTGTCTCTTCCATGACGGGCCGATTTCAGGAATCGTCACGACTGTACGATAGGATTCGGTGACACGCATGATTATAAAATAGAGACAAGGCGACGTCGACGCGACTGTTAAGCTTTTTCCAGCGAAAATCTTAAAAACAATGAAAAATGAATGAAAACTCCCAAACAAAAACCAGACTATCCTTACAGATAGTAAAAGGATTTCCTAGATTGACCTAGGTAACCTCAAAGCCTGATGGTTTAAACCTAAAAAATCGAGAGACATTAAACCAAAACCAAACAAAAGAAAACAAGGAAAAACATACAAAGGACTCTCCAGTGGAGTTGCCAAATTGTGAAGTAGGAATGTGTTCCCTCTGTGGACAGAGGCAACCCTTCTAGCCCTAGAGTGGGTCTAGTCATAGCAAAGACAAAACAACCATTGATTCCCTTAAATATTCATCGTTGGAGGCCTACCTCAAACCGGTGGTTGATGAAGTTCCTTTGCCCTGCTCTAACTTCCGTTTCCTTCTCCTTAATGAGAAATCAACCTGAAACACCACAAGAAAACAACAAAACACGTAACTGAGAACAATAATGATCTATTTATTCATAAAGTCAAGAAATCATGAGCTATCAAGTAAATTACATACAAGACATAGGAAATCACCATTGATTATATTAATAATGAATCAAGGGCAAAGCTTACAACCAAGTCTTGACGTCGCAAGCCTTCTCGAAGGGTCCACCCAATATGTTTCTTCAAGCATTCACTCTCAAGGATGGGTCTCCCAAACAAACAATATCTCCCTCTCACTCACAAGCTCTAATACAAAGTTAAGGGAACTCCACAACCTCTTACAAACTATTAGCAATCCCACACTTGTCACACTCACACCAAAGCTATCTACCAAACTCAAAAGCACTAGCAACACTATCCAACCAAAAGAACTAGGAACTAGTAACGAACTTATCATAGCAATGGTGAGTGATTTTATAGGAGGAGGAGCCTCCATGAAATGAGGGACATGGATCTTATCCTCAAGGGAGGTTGCACAAGAGGCAGAACCATCATCCCAGAGGCGGAAAGGCGACCCAAACTAACCTAACAACTAGCTATAGAAACATCCAGAAGGCCGACTGTTTGAACTAATTCCCCAAATCTGGATCATCACAAGTCATGAACTGGGGACTAGTGAGGACGTCGCAATGACACATTGCATGCCAGAGAACCATCACACATTTTAAGGGTTTACTAACGATGATGCAGGAACTTAGTAAAAAAGGGTCAATATTCAGCTTTAGAGAGCATTTGCTTAATCTTCTTGCATGAGTGGGAAGATATGGACATGTTTTTTTTGATGTATGACACAACAAAGGAACTGAGATGAAGACAATGACAAATTACTGTGTAACAAGGCCTAGGTGACCTTGGTGCCACAGGCATTGCTGGTGTAGCTTCTATATCCACAACTTCCAGAGCTAGGGCCTTGACACCATAGCTTCAGAACTCACAGGCTCAAATAACTTCTCGACAGAAACTTGGCGCACTGTATCAAAACACTGAGCTAGCCTTGGGTACTCGATCAAAACCTTCCACTCTTCTCGGTCCAGGCAAGAAATTTGAAAACAACAAAGTTTTTCTTTGCAAACTAACATGACATATTTATAGCAACTTTCATATTCAAATCTGATTGTTCCCTCCATAACCTCGTCATAAATGCACTTTTAGCAAAATTTTTCAAATATTTTCACCTTAATTGCCATCTTCCCACTCCTCCTAACAGGACTTTCTTAGTCTAATTAGCTACAATGATTCAAATAACTAGTTGTGGCTTGAGCTGCACAACATCCTCCTCCATGGTGTATCATCCTAAGTGCAACTCTATCTGGTGCATATTTGTCAATTTTCGTGCAGCTTGCTCGCTGCCTTCTTCTCCCAGTCGGGTAGTGTAGTTTATAGTATCTCCCTTGCAACTTCTTGGAGCACTAAGACTTTCTTGCAGTCATATAGTCATTGCGCAGGGGTAGGATCCCTCGTATAGAACTTCAACCAATCTCCATTCACTTTTCCCAGAAGTGGTTCACCATTTAGCTTCGGGAGTTGAACTGCGCCACCCTCTATAATTTCCTTGAGAATATAAGGTCCTAACCAATGCATCTAGAATTTACCTATAAATTTGGTGAACTTTCTATCATATAACAACACCACATCATTTACCTTGAATGTGCAAAGCTTGATATGGCGATGATGCCATGATTTTTCACATTCTTTCTGTACTTGTTGGTGGAATCCTGCCAAAATTCGGTCCTCTTCCTACTCCAATAGTTGTGAGAGCTATTCCTCAAAAGCCTCATGATTCGCCATATCCATCAAAGCTGCAATGTGCATATTAGGTACAATGCACTCCATAGGTATCACCGTTTCGACACCATATACCAATCTAAACGTTATTTGCCCTGTCGACTTTTTACAGGTTGTTGTATAGGCCCATATTACTGAAAATACACACACCAGTGATTCTACTGTGCATTACAGATCTTTGTCAATGCATTCTCCAAAATTTTGTTAAAATATTCAACTGTCCCATTTTCCTGTGGGTGATATGGTGTACTCTTCTGATGGTAGACCTGGAATTCTTTTGTCATTGAGCTAATCGTTTCATTCAGAAAGTGCATTCCCCTATCACTCATTAATACTTTTGGGCATCTGAATTGTGTTAAGACATGTTCAAACAATAATTTCGCTGCCGTAGCCCTTGTACAATCTTTTACTGGTTGTGCCTCCGCCCATCTAGTTAAATATATCATCGTAGTAATAATGTAGCTCGCCCGTTTTCTTTCTAGGTGGTTGAATTAGCCCAATAAAATTGATTTCCCACTTTTCAAATCTTTGTAAAGATACATGAGGGTGTAGCGGTAGTTTGTCCCTTCATGACGGTCTTCCAGTCCTTTGACATGCATCACACGCCTTACAATATACTTTGGAATCCTTGTGTAATGTTGGACACCATAATCTTGTGCGCAAAATCTTATGCGTGGTTGCTTTCCCTGTGTAATGGCCTCCTGCAGCTCCCCCATGAGCTTCAACAAGAATAATATCACATTCAAAATCTAACACATATCTCTGCAATATTTCATCTACCCCCATTTTGTACAAATGTCAATGATCGAAAAAGCAGCTGTGCAAACTACTAATTCTTTATTCTACTGATTTGTATATCCTTCAGGTGCCATCTCGATAGTTAAGAAGTGAATAATGTCAGCAAAATGGTCATCAACTACACATACCACAAAGAGTAGCTCATCTGGAAACCCTTCCTCCAAATTGTTGGGTTCTTCGCCTATTTCAATTCTTGACAAGTGGCCGAGTCCAACATTCAACCTCCCTAGCTTTACAATTACTTCAAAATCATACTCCTGAAATAATAACAACCACCTGCAAATATTTCCCCCCAACATAGGCTTGCTGATCAAGTATTTTAAGGCAGAATGAGCTGTATACATCTTGAAATTCCCCGCTAATAGATAATGGCTGAACTTTTGCAGTGCGTAGACCATGGCTAACCCCTCGCGCTCTGTTGTTGAATATTTTTTCTCGACCTTTGATAACTTCCTACTTGCGAAGGCTATAGGATGGTCCAATTCTCCTTCATCTCCTCTTGTTAGTACTGCACCAAGCGCAATGCAAGAAGCATCCACATGTATATGAAAATCATTTTTCCAATTGGGAAATACCAGGATTGGCATTGTGCCATCTTTTCCTTTAACAAATCCCGGATGCGCTGACATTCTTCATCCAAACAAAATGTCTCATCCTTCTTTAGTAGTTTTTCCATGGGTGCAGTAATTTGAGCATAAGCTTTAATGAATTTTCTATAGTATCTTCTGTGTCCCAGCACCGCACGCAATTGCTTGAATTTCCTAGGGTCCTTCAAGTTCATAATCATCGCAATATTTTCAGGGTCCACCATCAATCCTTGCTTACACATGACATGACCCAACAAGATTCCAAAAGGAACACAAAATATACATTTTTTCAAATTCAACGTGATCTGGTATCTTCGACATGTATCCAACATAAGGTGCAAACTTGCTACATGGCGATTCACCAAGCCAAACACAGTCCAGTCATCAAAGTATATTCTAGAAACTTATGAATGAATTCTTTGAACGCTGCTATGACTACGCGGGAAAATATTGTAGGTGCGTTCTTTAATCCAAACGGCATAATATTGTACTGAAAGCAACTCCATTCTGTCACGAAGGTAGTTTTGCTTCTATCCTCTGGTGCAATATTAATTTGATGATAACCTAAAAACCCATCAGTAAAGGAATAAGTCTCCTGCCTTCCAACATTGTCTAATACTTTATCTGTAAATGGTGTTGGAAATGGATCATGAAAGCACACATCATTCAACTTTGGAAGGTCTAGGTAGATCCTTATTTTTCCCTTTTGTTTCTTTTCTTGGACTACCATTGGGCTCACCCAATTTGATTCTTCAATAGGTTCTATAATCCCTACCTCCATCATTTTATCTAGCCCTTGGCGAAAATTCTTCTTATACTTAGGATTAAGACGATAAGGCCTCTGTTTAATAGGTTTCGCATCTGTCTTCAATGTGATCCTCATAACTCCCAAATCAAAAAGTATGCCCTTTAAATCTGAAAACTTAGTAGGGAAGAGATCTTGGTATTCATGAAATAATTCAACAACTTTGTCTAATGTAGCGTCATCCCAATAGTCTCCAATCTTCATGAACTTCGGTTCTTCTTAAGTGCCAATGTTTACTTGTCTTGTTTCAAAGGTGCAAAGATGTCCGAGTTTGCTACTTGCAACCCTTATACTTCACAATGCCCTTCTATCTCCAAAATATTGATATTCCTCGGGTCTTCATCCTACTCTTCAACGATCACATTATAGCATTTCAATGCATGGCACAACTGGTTGATCCAATCTGGTTGGGTCCATTCCACAGGTTCCTTCAATGTCCTGAAGATAACCTCTTTAATTTCTTGAAGCACTTCATCGATGCTTGCGAGCCCCTCCTTGAAGCTAAAATTCAATAAGAAACCTTCCTTCAATATAGCCCATTCCGCAGTGCCATGGCAGAGCTTTGTTTCGAGGTACTAGTCCATGAGGATTGTATCCAAGGTATGATAAAATATATGTACCCATTATGGCTGCGGTTCTGTCCCCCATGCCTTAGTCCACTTTTCTAGGTGATCACGCAGATCATCCCTTCTGTTATACTTCTTAGTCATTCTTGTAGTAGCATGCCCAAATCATAGCTTGATCATTCATCTTTAATCTCACCCTGCCATAGTGCAAGCGTAGCACGCAATGCCAACTCCAATGCTTGAAGATGGTGGTCTTTAGGGACTTCATGCTCAAATTCATCTAAAAAAATATCTACGTCAGTCAAACCATCATAATAAGGTAGCTTTCTTACCTCAGAAGAAACACAACACAGTGAAGTTGTCATAATATTACATCGTAATGTAGATACTTCATGTAAGCGGCTTTGCCAATGCTCTAATTCCTCATCTGAGTCAGAAGTGAAGGAACTCTCCTAGTCCCATGCTATCTTTCCATCATGTGTTGGATTGATCCAATCCTGATCTCATGTTGTTATCTGTAGATTTGATCCAGCTCATTGTCACTTTCTACGTAATCGCGGACTAGTTTAGTATATCGTGTCCCTTCCACAGGATCCAATTGCACTATAACCCTTAGCATATTTCTTTCAAACAACATTGTCCTCTTCTTCAAATCAATGACCCCATTGATGTCAATTGCCCAGTCGATTCTGAGGAGCGTAGGGTAGGGATTACTGTCATAAAAAAATTCTATAATTTCAAAGTATGTTAATGCACTCGAAACTTCAATATCAACCATCACTCCATATAATCTTCCTATGGGGATGATTTTCGGTTGATTTGTCATCCTGAGATGAATCAGAAATGACTGCAAGGCAGGTCTCCCCATCCTTTCCCATGTCTGTTTCGGTAGAACATTCACATCAGACCCTAGATGCAAAATGGCCTGGTCCATTTCATAATCGCCTATCTGCGCGGTTAGCCACATCTTGCATCCTGTTCGTGCTTATGCTTACCGATCTTTCTAACCATGCACTACTTCGTAGGATTCTTTTCCTTATTGGAGCACTTGTCTATTAAGTCCTTTAATCCTTCCACAACTTTTCTGTCATGCAGTAACTTCATGCAGGTCTCCAAAAATGTAGTGAGTACGAAAGGATCAACCTCTTGTGTTGCACTGGTTTTTGGTGTCTCTTCCTAGCTTCGTGAGGTGGAGGCTTCAACGAAGCTCTTCTTTGCCTCCATGAATGTTTCCTTAGCCTGATTAAGGTCAAAGACAAATTCTTTCTCATGAGCTTTACGGACCCATCCGTCTTCTTCAGATTGCTTACCTTTATATGTGCCTGTCGTCATACCACTTCTCAGTACAATATTAATTCTCTGCTCCTCCTCGCGGGGCTCAACCCTCATCATTTATAAATTTTGCATATGCTGTTGAGGTTGTGTTTTATTCTCTTGCATTTTATCTATTAGCACAATACATTCTTCTATGGCATGGTCGAATTGTCTACAGTATTGACATGAAGGGTGTGTAGGATTCGGGCAATCCCGCGCAAAGTGCCTTGACTATCCGTAGTTGTAATAGATAATTTGACCACGACCTCTACTAGGTCCCCCCCCCCCCCGTCCTCGTCCTTAACCTTGGAAAGCCCCGTGCAATCCTCCTGCGCCTTGATCTGGAGGCTGAGTTGCTACTTGCATACAGTAAGTAGGGGTTCTTTCCATCATCAGCTCATAGCCTTGACAATGGTGCTCATCATGGCCCAAATATTTACAAAAATTACAAAACAACTACTTGGGTGTCTGGACGAACTTCTGAAGTAAATGGCAGTTATCTGTTGCATATTTCCCAGTGACTTGAAAAATGGCGCACCATAGCGCAACTCCTGTGCTTGGCCTGGCTGGGGCTTCTGGCTTCTTGGGGGGATACCCCCCCTATAAGATAATTCGCATATATTGGACAATAATATTTATCATGCCCATGGCCCTTGCACTTCAAGGACCAAACTTATGCGCGTTCTGGATTAGCCTCCTTTTCCTTCTTCAGACTTTGTAATTCTAGTGCATGCTTGCTAACTATAAGTGGATCTATTTTACCCCTAGGTTGGTATCCTTAATATGTGATGCATGCAACCTCATCGTGATATCTAAGGCTTCTTCTTATGCTGCTATCTTCTATTGTGACAGAGGAATTCTTAAATGTGGAAAACATGATGCGATAAACCAATCGTGATGATGGGTATTTGAGATCTGCATGTTAGCCTGTTTGATCTAGCACTTCAACATCTGATCATAATCCCAAGGTGTCTCATCGAATCGTGATGATGGGTATTTGAGATCTGCATGTTAGCCTGTTTGATCTAGCACTTCAACATCTGATCATAATCCCAAGGTGTCTCATCGAATCTCATTAGGATCCCCTTAAATTCAATAACCAATAGTGCCTCAAATTTAGGCTTACTAAATTCTTTGTTCAAAGTTGTCTGAGTCTCTGCTAACAATGCCTAAGGATTATCAACACAATACTTAATGTACCAGGTCATCACACGATCCTGCAAGGTGGCAACCAAGTGCGCCTTATTTTTATTATCATCAGTGATTTGTTGCACTATCCATACATCGTTCACAACCCAGAATTAATCTGGATCTTCACTTCCTATGCCCTTGAAGATTGACATCTTCATTGCATTTGCCATGATGAATGGTGGAGGCAGAGGTGTAGGTGAAGGTGTATGCAGAGGAGGTGGTGGAGGAGGTGGAGTGGATGGATGAGATATCCTTGGAATACCTTGAGTTATTATCTAAACATCTCTTCACGGTGTATTCAGCACCGCCCCTTCATTGTTGCTTGAAGGAGGTTCAATTAATGGACTATACTTTGGACCTGATCTGTTACTTCTAAAGAATCTACCACTTTGCATAGCTCTGAACGTTAAGGTAATGAAATTACCCTCTTTTCACATAATAGAATTTTAATCCAAGTATTTAATGACCTTAAGTACTTAACTAGCGGTCCCTTGAAGAATATTTCCTTAGTTTTCTATAGCTAATTGAGGTATAAACTGCAAATTTAGTAACAAATCCTGCCAGAATTCAGTAACAAATCCTGCCACAGGCCTTATGCTGCTTTCCACTTCACACCCATTCCTTTGTCTCCACTCTGATAGACGAATGCGATATAACTCCAACATATCCCTCTTCCATTTGCTCTATTATGATATTCAAATAAAATAAAATGCTTACTCCTATTTCTCCTCCCTGGTGTTTACGATTGTGATTGTTTGCTCCAAGTTTTAAGGTTGATTTTATGCAAATGTCATTTGTTTCAAATGAAACTCTCTTATCAGTCTCATTTATTTTTAGCTTATCAATTCCTGTTTTCTATGTTAAGATTCATCACAGAGGAGGACAACTATGCTGACAAGTGGTAGTTCAGTTTAGATAAACCGACAAACACCCAGAGAATCTGATCAAGCAATAAGGCCGATTTGACAGAACAACAAGATCAAGAGATTATGATGAAAATTTTGTTTTTCAGATACATTATTAAAATGTATTGTTCAACTCCCTTAACGCTTGAAGCAAAAGAAGTTGTTTTCAGTAGTGGCTATTTAAACAATATGTTGGCATTATACCAAAGTTCTAGAATTCAAAAGAGAAAGCCTTGGAGGCTTGCACTATTGTATCTCTTAGTCTTTTTAATAGAATGATAGGTCCCAAATCAAGGGAGAGAAGCTTGTAATACTGTAACTCTGGATTATATCTATTGATGGAGAAGATCTTGTTTATCATGCACTACTGCTGAAAAGAGGAGACATTTTTTGTAAATAGAGATCGATTATAGACTCCAAAGGATTGTGCACTACTGTCGTTCTGTGAGAATATGTATTTTGATTTCATTTATTAATAAAATATCATTTCAACTAATGATGTTTAACACTATTGTTTAGAGGATTTAACTGAAATAAATTCTTAGTTTAAACTTTCAATTTATATTTTGGATGTATGATTTAATAATTGGATTCATGCACTACTGTTGAATTTTGAGTGTTAATTCATTTAAAATTCCACACAGACTATTCTATAGGCTTAATTTTAGATATAATATGAGAGCTAAAATTTGCATAGGAATAGATAGTTATAATCTTAGATCAACAAGCTATCTTCTGATTTAGGATAATAATTGTTTTCTTGCGTACATGATGTCTTATTTGAACTAATTCGGTAATTCATCATGAATCTTTGTAGTTCTTATGCATATGATAAATAAGTAATTAGATATATTTTCAATAGGCATTTATGTAACTATTTACTAAGAGTTCAATTTTTAGTATTTATGCTAATGAGGAATAAGATCTTGTGAGCTATCTCCTCGATTTAATTCCTCCATCTTAATTCTAATTCTTTAAAGCTTCCTTTCCCATTAAGTTAAGTTGGCTCTCAATTGAGAGAAAGGTCACCCTTTCCTTCAATCGGGATAGGTTAGATTAATTGCATTGTAGACTTAGTCTTGCATGTGTTATCATAGATCTTACATTTTAGAATTAGTTTGCATTTAGATTAATTCTACATTCCTAGAAGTCCTCTTTTGAGACAAAACTTTAGATTGGTTTGGTTGTTCCACAAAAACAACTTAAGGATCATTCTTCTTGCCTAATCAGCTTGAAGAGTTGATCTGATGGCCCTAGCTATTAGCAATTGAAGACATATTTAAAGCAGATAGTGGTTGGGAGAAGGTAACTAGACCTAGTTAAACCAGTTGGAGCCACTATTCCAAACAAAAAAGGAACTATTTTAAGGTCCGGACCGGGTGGTTTTCCCCAATGTTGTTGCAACGATTTTAGAGGCCTCAACATTTTTGGCTCTAGAAGGAGGGCCTTGAATTAGTTATTTGTTTAAAATTCTGTTATATCATTTTTTAAACTAATCATGGATCCCATATGCATTCCTACACTTGGTCATGCATTCAGTTCACCTAAGCCTACACGAGGCATGCCCAAGAAGTAGATCGAGTCCTTGTCACAGTTAAAGTTCGATGGTGAGAGTAATATTTCTGCATTAAATCATATTGTTGGTTTTGTTAATATATGTAAATATTTTAATATAAACATTGCTAATGAGATCTGCAGGCTTTTCATTCTCACATTAAGAGGACAGATCCAAAATGGTTCAAAGTGCTTCCCGAGAAGTCAATTCATTCATGGAAGCATTTTTTTCCAGATATTTCTCAAAGCACATCAAAATTACAGTTACAATTGTTTGTGTTTAGAATTAGATAATCTTTACATGTATGATAACGAATCTTTAGATGATTTTTATAATAGATTTTGGTCATTTTGTTATAGATTTTATTTAGATGATTTTCCTTCAACTGAAGATTTAATTGAATGTTTCATTTCTCTTGTTTCCTCCCATACTGAAAATAATAAATCAATTAATGAAGAACAAGACACATTTAACTCATTAATCAGTCTTGAATCACCAAACGATTTTATGGAACTCGAAATTAAAATTGTAATTAAATCACAACATTCTTCTTTAGAAAATTTCAATTCTCATTTTTTGATTTCTGAAACAAATATTTCTAATTTAAATATAGAATCTGAAAATGTTATTGCAACAATTTTTTATGATGCATGTGATCAATCAGTAGTTCCAATAAAATGCAATCTACAACAAGACTTGGATAATGAACATATTAATTTATCTTCTTTTAAGGAAAATTCAAAAAATTCAGAACATGTTTCTCTAATTGAAAGAACTTCCTTAAAGCTAGATTATAATTCGGCAAGTTCTATTAATAATTCATTTCAGCCGTCACTATATTCTGTAATGCATTATTTTTTTTTATCTTGGTGTGTTTTTAAATCAGAATATAGTCAATGATGATCACCTTAATATTTCAAGTGATAATCTTCATAATCTTTGTTCTGAAAATGCTGCATCTATTACTCATTTGGATGATAACTCTTTAATTGCAAAGTGCTCTTTTTGTATTTTCTGATTCTGTTACTTCAAATCAGCCATTTAATTTTCATAAGAAGAAAGTAATTTACGACGATTATCATGACAATGAAGATAAAGAATCACATCTTGTACAAAGTGCACCAATTTTGAAAATTGATCTATCTTGGAAAGATTCACAGAATTTAATTTTGTCTCCTCTCACTGAACATAAACTTATCTTTTATAATTTTGATGAGTTAATGTTGCGAGTTTCTAACGTATTTCATTCTGATTTTCTTTTAAAAACTTGCAATTATAAGTTATTTAGGGAATTTCCTTTTAGTGGAAATTCATTGACTGAAATCCGCGATAGGTTCTAGAATTGCCTTGTAAAATTATTTTGTAATTTTAGCTTTCATAACAATTTAATTGTTTCTCCATCTTTTTATTTTATTTTCTTTTGTTTTTGCAAGCATGTTAAATCTCTCAATATTGAATATCATCGTTAAATCCTAAAGATGTGATTAATCCAAAAGACTGGTATCTACATCATGGATCACAAAAGTATTAGATCTAACATCATCGAGATTTATTAAGTGAAAATGATGAATTGGTTTCTCATAATATTGAATATAAAAAATTATTTAATTTCCAATTTAATTCGACGTTCAAAAATTCATTCCATTTATTTTATCATCAATAAAATTCAAAACTTGAGAGTGTTCTTCCTTCACAACATGCTTTTCCATCATCTCCTTTGGAAAGTTTTCATTCTCTAATAAATATTCATCCGTTCTTTTATGATCCCATTAATATTTGTTTAGAGGATGCTTTCCAAAAAAGATGGTTTACTAACAGGTTAATTATAAATAAACTTATTTTTGTACATAATTTTACCTTAGATGTAAATAATAAATTTTGTTTCATTTTGATTGTTTTTGTTATCTTGTTGCTAATGTTTGACTTATACATACAGTGAGGTAATAAAATGAGAGAATGGTTACATTGGAAGTATGATTATGCATAGTCATGTTTCCTTCATTATGTTAGAATTAAGAGTAGATTAATTTAAATTAGATTCAAAAATAATCATTTTGAGTTAATTGCCTTGCATTGGAGAAAGTCATATCTTTCTGGTAATATTAAAGGAAATTATTTAATGGTAACTCTCTTTTGTAGCGCTTCACAAACATTTTCACACCTTCACAAGATCAAATTGTGAGCTCAAAGAAGCAATAATGATTGTCATCGAATCAACCAAAATGGGGAAGTTCTAAACCTTAATCTTTTTCTTTAAAAAGAATTACTTTAATTTGAAAATGGTTAAAAGCTTTTTTTCAAGTTTTTCTTTTGAATTATTACTAAATGCTTTTAACTTTGCAAATTTGATCTATCTAGATTTCAACATAAGAAGGGATGTTTTCTTCATTATATTTTCCCTCTTTTGTCAAGAAATTTGTATCAACAATTTTGTAAAGTTTTCCTTTTATATTTGGTTTTGGTGATTTTACCAACATACTTGTGAATAGTCATATCTTGAGAATTCCGTTATCATATCACATATACTTTTTCTTTTCGATAATAATGTTAAATGACATACTCTTGGCCTTTCATCAATATATCTTAAAACCAGTTTGCGATTTTTCAGTTTGAAAGTAGGTATTTTTCAGGAAGTGGTTATGAAATTTGAAAATTAGATAAAAGTTATAGAACTCTGAAAATATTTTCCATTAAATTGTAAAATCTTTTAAACCTCAAAATCATAATATCCTTTTATTCTAATATCAGTCAAGAAAGGTTACCTTTAAAAATTAAAGGCTGTCTTACAACCTACCAACTTCAACTCTAATTTGTCATCCAAAACTCTTGAGGAGTCAACAATCCTCCCTGTCCATTAAAAATGAAATTTTTAGAGTGTAATTCTAAAATATAATAAATCTTAAAAGAATAAGAGGTCTCATCAAGAGCCTACTTACCATGTTTATAGGGAACCAATTAAACTGACATTACCACATTGATCACCAAATTAGGGTAATGGCTTATGATTTTTAATTGTAAGACAAGGGGTCTTATCACGAGCCAACTTTTTCAGTTTGATTGTTATTAGTGAATTTCATTGTCGTTATTTGGCCACCAAACCAGGACAATGGTATTTTAGCATCATAATTTTTTTTTAAAATAAAAAAATAAATAAAAAATAACAAAATAAATAAATTAATTAATTAAATTACATCTAATTATTGCATTATTGAATGGATGGGATACTGGATTGTTGGTGGTTAAAAGGTAACCCTATCGAGGCTATTAACGCCTGCTGGCAGCAGTGGCTCTACCTGTGATGAACGAGTACATTATAAGCTAAGTTGTAAAAGGCCCCCTACTTTATTTTTACATCTGATTAATGACCGATACAAGTAAATACAAGCTTTTCATTCTCAAAAGGTTTTTAAAAGAAATTGCAATTTAATGAGTTTTATAGCCAAAGTAATTTTTTTTTATCTAAAATATTTCAAAAATTAGTTTCCCCTTCTTGAATTATTTTTACTTAATTTTTGAAATTTCACTTTCATTCATTCGAGATAACTCATTCTTCTAATGAATCATAAATTGTTGTGCTATTCAACAACCCCCCATTTTTCTATTTTATAAATTTCTTATGAAATTTATTTTATTTAAATGGGGACCCTTAATAAAAGAAAAAAAGAAAAAAAGAAATATTTTCTTTATTTTGTGTTATAGCCCCTTTTATACCAAGGATCACCCCCTTTTAGACCAAAATCACAAAAAACCATGAAAAAGAATCATCCCCAAAGCCAAAACCAAACCTCCGCAATTGAAAGTTAAAGTTTAAGGTCAAAGCACAGAAATACAAAGGAAATGGGTTGTAGTCCTAAATATTTTTAACAAAGGAATGATGTGCAAAACAAATAAATCCAAGTCTACCAGGACCCACAAGGTCACATTACTATATCGCATCGCAAATCACAAAGTTCTATAAGACTTCCCCCGCTAACTCCGAATTGTGAAATGCGATTAGGCTCGGACCCGATCACAGATTTAACTCCATCCATAAAATCCCTGCATTCACAAGATATTGCAAACTCCAAAATGCTGAACCCTCTACACCACATATTGCAATATGCGATAAAACCTGGACCCGATGAGAAAATGCATTACAATTCATATAACCACACATCTGTGACTACTGCAGCTTTTGAAAAAGCTTAAGTCCATACCCCACCAACGATTGTGATATGCGATTAAGCTCGGAATCGCGGTGATTATCAACTTCACTTCATTAAAATCCTGCATCCACATAATCACAAGAACCATTGCTTTATGCCGATTGCGATATGCAATAAGGCCCGGACCCAACGGTATTATTCACTATGATTTATATTAATATCGCGTCCGGGGCCTATATCGCAATCGCAAAGTTCTAAAAAAGTCATGCCTCATCCCAACGTTGATTGCGATATGACGTCAGCAGTGATGCCAGATCCATGTCATCCTCCACGTCATCGCCACATCTCCTGCCATGTCATATCCATGTCATCTGCCACACCATTGGCACGTCTCCTGCCATGTCATATCCATGTCTTTTGCCATGTCTCCTGCCCACGTCATCCTCCATGTCATAGTGACATCACCATGACCTCATCCTTGACGTCACCCTGAAATCTGATAATCACAAGTTTTAAAGGGACACGACTTATAGTAAACCCTTCACCCATGTCGATTTGTGATATGCAATATAGCCTAGACCCGATGGGATTATATATTCCAGTCCATAAATTCTCTGCGTTCACACAATCACAAGTTCCAAAGGTCATGCCTCCTACCTCGTACCGATTGTGATTACGATTTGCAATGTAACCTGGACCCGAGGGGATTATTAACTCCATTACATAATCCATTCCGCATCCATCACATCGCAAGTTTCATAACATCTTCCACACCATAAACCTTTGCTAAAAGAGATTTGTCATTTGCAATAAGAGCCAACTCTACCACGTCATCCATGATGTCATACTCCATGTCACCCCGCATATTGCAATCGCAAAAAATCAAAAGTTTCGTTTCATAGCACTACATAGAAAATTGTGATTTGCGATTGCGATTTCCCACATCACATCACCACTGAGGATTTACGATTGCAATTTGATTGAGATTTAATTAAACAACCACATGCCTTACATCACTTTCCACTTCACGCCCATTCCTTTGTCTCCGCTCTGATAGCCGATTGCGATATAACTACACCATATCCATCTTCTATCTGCTCTACCATAATTATGATATTTCAAATAAAATTAAAGGCTTACTCCTATTTCTCCTCCTTTGATCTAGGTGGATATTGGTGGCCACCCACTAATTCCACTTGGATCCCCTCTAGTGCTTCTTTCTGTTTTTTCAGTTTCCTTAATTATAGCATAGTTTACTATTTTTAGCAGTTTTTTGGGTCTTAAACTTTCGGAGCCGTTTTGAGGCCCTAAACGACTTTTTTTGGGAAATCTACCGCTAGCGATTTTTCTCCCTAAAAATTGTCTTTTTCGTCGTAGTCCTCGGAGAGATATTTCCAATGGGCTATCATGTGCGTCAAATGGAGATAATACGACCAATTCGCGACCCCGGGAAGTTGATGTACCAACTTACCCAAAAATGGGGCCCACAATTTGGCGTTTCATCTTCTAGGGTCAGGTTTTGGAATGTGAAGGGTTTTTCCATTGTTTCTCAACAATAAATAGGCCTTCGAGCCTCATTGTAACACAGTTTAGAGGCATGTAGCCACACATCTCTTCTCAGAGATAAGCTACCATCGCCCTAGCTGGTTTATTTCCATTTCTGGTTGTAAGCATATTTCAGTGTTTTCCATTAATGAAATGAAGTATTATTTCCGCTGCATCTTTGTGTATATGGTTATCTCTGTAATTTGTTGCATTCCTGTTTAAGTTTGGATCATCCTTAATGTTTATGATTTTGATTATTGTGCTCCAAGTTTTAAGCTTGATTTTTTGCAAATGTCATTTGTTTCAAATGAAACTCACTTATCCGTCTCATTTATTTTTAGTTTATCAATTCCCGTTTTTCATGTTAATATTCATGACAAAGGAGGATAACTATGTTGATAAGTGGTAGTTCAATTTAGATAAACCTACAAACACCCAGAGAATTTGATCAAGCAATAAGGCCGATTTGACAGAATATCAAGATAAAGAGATTATGATGAAAATTCTGTTTTTAAGATATGTGATTAAATGGAATTTTTCAACTCCATTAATGCTTGAAGCAAAAGAAATTGTTTTCAGTAGCAACTATTTAAACAAGTTGTTGGCATTATATCAAAGGTCCAAAATTCAAAAGAGAAAGCCTTGGAGGCTTGCACTATTGTACCTCTTAGTCTTTTTAATAGAATGACAGGTCCCAAATCAAGGGAGAGAAGCTTGTAATAATGTAATTGTGGATTATATCTGTTGGTGGAGAAGCTCTTGTTTATCATGCACTATTGTTGAAAGGAGGAGACATTTTTTGCAAACAGAGATCGATTACGAACTCCAAAGGATTGTGCACTACTGTCGTTCTGTGAGAATCTATAATTTGATTTCATTTATTAATAAAGGGTCATTTCAGTTAATGATGTTGAACACTATTGTTTACAAGATTTAACTGAAATAAATTCTTAGTTTAGACTTTCAATTTATATTTTAAATGTATGAGTTAATAATTGGATTCATTCACTATTATTTAATTTTGAGTGTTAATTCATTTAAAAGTCTGTTAAGACTATTCTACATGCTTAATTTTAGATATAATACGAGAGCTAAAATTTGCATAGGAATAGATAGTTATAATCCTAGATTGGCAAGCTATCTTCTAATTTAGGATAATAATTGTTTACTTGCATACATGATGTCTTATTTGAACTAATTCAATAACTCATCATGAATCTTTGTAGTTCTTATGCATATGATAAATAAGGAATTGTATATATTTTCAATAGACACTTATGTAACTATTTACTAAGTGTTCAATTGTTAGTATTTATGCTGATGAGGAATTAGATCTTGTGAGCTATCTCCTTAATCTAATTCCTTGATCTCAATTCTAATTCTTTAAATCTTCTTTTCCCATTAAGTTAAGTTGGCTCTCGATTGAGAGAAAGGTTACCCTTTCCTTCAACTAGGATAGGTTAGATTAATTGCATTGTGGACTCAGTCAAGTATGTGTTATCATAGACCTTACATTTTAGAATTAGTTTGCATTTAGATTAATTCTACATTCATAGAACTCCTCTTTGGAGACAAAACTTTAGATTGGTTTGGTTGTTCCACAAAAACAACTTAAAAATCATTCTTCTTACCTGATCAGCTCGAAGATTTGATCTGATGGCACTAGCTATTAGCAATTGAAGACATATTTAAAGATAATAGTGGTTGGGGGAAGGTATCTTGACCTAGTTAAACCAGTCGAAGCCACTATTCCAAATGGAAAAGGAACTGCTTTAAGGTCCAAATCGGGTGGTTTTCCCCAATGTTGTTGCAACGATTTTCGAGGCCTTAACACCCCTATGTTTGACATCATCATCTTGAATCGTATTGGTTCTTATAAAGTTTATTTTGGTTGTATATTTTTCTTAGGAGGCCAATTTTAGACCTCAAAATTCCCCTAATGGATACAATGTAGAAATTTCTACAAATCTAGCTCTGATACCATGTAGAAATTTCTACAAATCTAGCTCTGATACCATATGGAAATTTCTATAAATCTAGCTCTGATACTATGTAGAAATTTCTACAAATCTATCTCTAATACCATGTAGAAATTTCTACAAATCTAGCTTTGATGCCATGTAGAAATTCCTTGTAGATTCAAACTGCAGATTGTGATATGCTAAAACAATTGACTTGAATCTACTCTACTCATCAGCAGAAAAAAAATTTGATCGATGAAATCACGAAGTAGAAAAGGAAGGGTTTCAATCACACATAACACAATAATTTGTCTTGGGAAAGCCTCAACTAAAAACCCCGCTATCTATATATTGCATTAACCAGAAGATATGAGAAGATTACAATGATTGTTCAACTCGAACAATCTCTGCACAAGTACAATCTCACTCACTGCTTCAAAAACCAGCTCAAGCCATTATTTAGTCAAATCTACTACCTGTCAAGCCCCTACTTCCTTGCGTTGTTCCCTTGGGAATTATTCCATATTTAATTTGGAAATTCCTCACTCATAACTGCACAATCCATCCATACGTCTTCCTCTGATTGCATGCACTATCAATTTAATTTAGATGATTTTACAACTGATAATACACTGTACCTGAACTCTAATCCCAACTGGGTCTTTCTCAGAACTAACATTCATGAGTTACTTTGAGTGAATTATCATTTATCTAATTACTTTGAGTGAATTATCATTTATCTAATTGATCACGACATGTGAATTATATCCAATTTATTTCACTTGACCTCTCACTAGTTCCTTCAATAGTTAGAACTGGTTTAACTGAATTTAACTTAGTTAAACTAAATTAAATAATTACAACTCAATAAGAACTCAACCTATGCCCCTAAAATTTAGGGATCACTTTACATGACTCTAGATAGACTTCTAAATCTAATGTACTAAGTTGACTAAGTAACCTTAACTTAGTTAACTGCTACAAGTTGCTATGAGAATAGAAATACTATTTAATTCAAGGACAAATTAAATCAGGATCTTTCTTGATGCTATTTTTAACATTTCTTCTTGTTATTTTCAACATCTCCTCTTTGATTCATATATGATGATACCCATAATGCAGTTCAATCTTAAAGAATACTATATCCCCCTTTACTTGATCAAATAAATCGTCAATTTGGGGTAAGGGGTAATTATTTTTAACTGTTATCTTATTTAATTTTCCGTAATCAATGCATAATTGTAAAGTTCCATCCTTCTTCCTAACAAAGAGAACCAGATCTCCCCAAGGTGACACACTTGGGCGAATGTATTTCTTGTCTAGTAACTCTTGCATTTTAAGTTCAATCAATTTTGGAACACTCATACAATATGGTGCTTTGGATACAAGATCAACTCCCAAAATGAGTTCAATAGTAAAATCTATATCTCTTTTCGGAGGCAGTCTAGGGATGTCCTCAAGAAAAACATCAATAAAGTCATGCTTATAAGAAGAGCTTCAGCGTAAATCACATGATAAAGACCTTTGTCGACGCGTTTCGAACCAACCAGTGTGGTTCATCGTCAGGACAAGTTGAAGCAACAGATCCAGCCTAGCAAGATAAATAGTTCGAGCAGAGATTCCAACGGCTAATTTAACGGCTAACCTAACGGCTAATTTTTCCAATAGACCCAAGTCAAACTTGTTTTAATATAATAACGATATTGTTGTAAATTAATATTATTATAATTTATTTTATGGTACTAAGTTAAAATAAGGTCCAAGCTATATAAATGTATGGAAAATTAAAAATTAATTTTATAACCTATTTAAACTAATAATGCTATCTATAAATTATTATTAATATTATATGTATTAATTTAAATTAATTTTATGGGAAAAATCTAAATTAGGTAAGAATATCAATTCAAGGTTAGTTATGAAATTAATTTATTGATTAAATTAATTAAATTGATATATTTATATTAAAATATTTTATAATAATTCTTTATATATAAGTAATTATTAATATTATATGTATTAATTTTAAATGGGAAAAAACCAAATTAGGTAGAATATCAATTCAGGTTAGTTTTAAAATTAATTTAATGATTATTTTAAATCAAAATATAAAAATATAAAAATATTAGGATGGGGTTATATATAATATTATTACTTAATATACATGGTAATATAAATATTACTAATACTAAGAGAATCTATATTAGTTATAAAAATATGTTTATAATTTAAAAATTAATTCAATAAATTATTATTTAATAAAAAGTATGCTAATTAATTATTGAATTATTATTTGTTTTAAGGTTATATTTTATATTATTGTTATATTATTAATACAAACGCGACTAGTTTATAGGAAATTAAAACAATGAATTATTTAAATTAATCCTATAATTATAAATCCTATATGAATATCTATGACATAAAGAAGAAGAGAGAAAATCTTAAAGACCTAAATCGCCAACAACAAAAAGAAAAAAGAAAAAAGACGCTACCTGATATCTATGCCCAAAGATACACAGGATTCTACAAAACGAACCCAACAAGAACACAAGAGGAGAAGAGGACAAGAACTAAAGGAAACCCTAGATCAAAGGCACAAGAGGAAGAATCGGAAGGACCCTAAGGGAACGAAGCCAGAAAAAGAACAAAGAGGGGGAAGACACATTAAGAAGACAGGGCGGGGATCCAGCACCTGCTAACCTTCCAGCCATCATCTCTGTTGAGATTAATAGGCCTCTTTTCAATTTCTAACGCTTCCCTTAACTTCCGATGATGGAAATGCGCCACCTTGGCAATAACTTTGGCCTCCTCAATACAGACGTGATGGCTCGTCTTGTCCACATGCTCCGCTAAGGCCGAAGACTTAGTTCTCCCATGCCTCAGGTCAGCTGCATGTTCACAGATTCTTTGCTGAATGGAGCGCCCTGTTTCCCCTATATAGGGTGTCCCACATGAGCAAGGAATCAAATACACACCCTTCATGACCATAGGGTTAACAGGATCTTTCACCGATCGAAGGGAATTACGAATGGTTTTGAGGGGCCTGAAGGTTGAGGGAATGTCAAACTTACTGAGGATTCGAGCTATCCTATCTGTGGTCCCCTCTATATAAGGAAGATGGACACCTAGATGGCGTTCCTTAGGCTCTTTCTTCTTAAGCGCATTACTGGAGGCCTTAAGGAAAGCTTTCCGCCCTAGGTGCCTGCTATATCCGTTTTCCACAAAGACATCAAGGAGGTGGGACCTCTCTTTATCCAGGCTCTCACTATCTGAAATCCTGAGGGCACGAGTGGCCAAGGTATTAAGAACCCCCATCTTCTGCGCAGGGAAATGATGGGAATCAACATGCAGATACTGCTCCGTGTGCGTTTTCTTGCGGAACATAGAGTGGGAGAGAGAGCCTTCGTCCTTCTTAGAAATAAGAATATCAAGAAAAGGGAGGCTGCCATTGACCTCTTTTTCCATGGTGAACTTAATAGCCGAGGACTGGCTATTGAGGTGATAGAGGAACTGATCCAGCTCCTCATGGCCATGGGGCCAGATGACATTAGTGTCATCTACATACCTTTTCCAAAGCATCGGAAGGAGACGAGAAGAGGCTAGGGCTTTGGCCTCGAAATCTTCCATAAAAAGATTGGCCACTATCGGGGAGAGGGGGGAACCCATTGCAACACCACAAGCAACACCACAAGGCTACTCAAAGAACTCACCTTCGAAACAGAAGAATGTTGAAGTGAGACATACCTCAACCAGATGAGCGGTATCTGGATCAGTAAGCCAATAGATCACTTCCATGGCCTCTTTTATGGGGATACAAGTGAACAAAGAGACCACATCAAAGCTGACAAGAATGTCATCAGGCTCAAGCCTAATGTCCTTGAGATCCTTAATGAAGGAAGCAGAGTCCTTCACGTAGGAATCAGTGCGACCGACCAGGGGTTTAAGCTTGAGAGCTAGAAACTTAGCAAGAAGGTAGGTCGGGCCCCCGATGGTGTTGACAATCGGCCTCAGAGGTGCCCCTTCCTTGTGAATTTTAGGCACCCCATAGATTCTAGGAGCAATGGGATTGCTTTCAATGAGCTTGCGGGACAAGGAACTCACAGAGCTACTAGACTTGATGGCGAGAGCCACTGCCTTAGAGATTTTCTTAAGAGGGTTCTTGGTCAGTTTTTTATAACTGCCACTATTGAGAAGATGATCTAACATCTTACTCCGGTAATCCTCTTTGTTGAGAATGACCGTTGCCCCTCCTTTGTCCGCCTTGAGGACCACAATATCCTCATTCTGATTTAGGGACTTAAGGGCACAGAACTCCTCTTTACTGAGGTTCCCCCGAGGGGGCTTAGCCTTCCTGAGGACGACAGCACAATCTTGCCTGATAGTGTCCTTAATGTTATCAGGTAGATCTTTAATTCCATGCTCCACGTCACAGATAATGTCATCAACAGGGATTTTACTAGGGGCAAGGGCAAAGTTTAAGCCCTTGCCTAAGAGACTAAAAACTTATAGGATTTATAATTATAGGATTAATTTAAATAATTCATTGTTTTAATTTCCTAAAAACTAATCGCGTTTGTATTAATAATATAACAATAATATAAAATATAACCTTAAAACAAATAATAATTCAATAATTAATTAGCATACTTTTTATTAAATAATAATTTATTGAATTAATTTTTAAATTATAAACATATTTTTATAACTAATATAGATTCTCTTAGTATTAGTAATATTTATATTACCATGTATATTAAGTAATAATATTATATATAACCCCATCCTAATATTTTTATATTTTTATATTTTGATTTAAAATAATCATTAAATTAATTTTAAAACTAACCTGAATTGATATTCTTACCTAATTTGGTTTTTTCCCATTTAAAATTAATACATATAATATTAATAATTACTTATATATAAAGAATTATTATAAAATATTTTAATATAAATATATCAATTTAAATTAATCAATAAATTAATTTCAAAACTAACCTTGAATTGATATTCTTACCTAATTTAGATTTTTCCCATAAAATTAATTTAAATTAATACATATAATATTAATAATAATTTATAGATAGCAT
>APFE030432027.1:150586-167171 GCA_000404065.3 Pinus taeda | reverse complement strand
TGGACCTTATTTTAACTTAGTACCATAAAATAAATTATAATAATATTAATTTACAACAATATCGTTATTATATTAAAACAAGTTTGACTTGGGTCTATTGGAAAAATTAGCCGTTAGGTTAGCCGTTAAATTAGCCGTTGGAATCTCTGCTCGAACTATTTATCTTGCTAGGCTGGATCTGTTGCTTCAACTTGTCCTGACGATGAACCACACTGGTTGGTTCGAAACGCGTAGACAAAGGTCTTTATCATGTGATTTACGCTGAAGCTCTTCTTATAAACATGACTGATCACAGAAGCCTCAATTCTACAAAAGTCATGCTTTATTTGGTATTTGAATACCCAACTTACACCACATAAAGTTGGCATCCCTTCCTTATACTTTTTCCAACTGTGAAGTTGTGATTGGTCTTAGTTTTAGGGTTCTCTTTACTCCTTGCACCTCTTTCCTCATGCCTTGTTCATCCAAATAACTAATTGTCTTATCCTTGTAGTTTATTAGAGACCAATTCTTTTTCAACAAGTCCATGCTAATTAGAATGTCATATGAGCCTAGGGGTCCAACTCAACTAGATAATTGTCTACCTTAGCTACCACCCTTCTTTTAGCCCCTGTGGCTAGTTGTACCATCCATGGGTTCTTAAATTTAATAGTTTGCAAATGACGTTTTTCTCTTATCTTATGAATTAGATAACTTAGACTAGCCCCTGAATCAACTAAAATGTATATGGTTTAGTAAAAAATTTTACCTTCAAATTCCACCATGGTTGGTTGGTATTCTGCTTGGTGATCCTCTAGTGTAACATTAATCTTAGGAAAACTCCTTGCCACCTCTCCCACTGTTGATGCCTCTTGGATGTGCGCCATTGGCTCTACCCCTTTTCAGTAGGGACACTTTTTAACATAAAGTGGTCCCCCACATCCCCAACACTGTAATGGGGGTCTAGTTGTTGGTTTCATCTCAATTTTGTTAGGTTGTTAAGTGCATTTCAAATCATTTTGAGATTTTGAATTTTGCTGAATTTTGTCTGAAGTTTTGCTCATCTAATTTTTGTAAGTGCCTTTAAAGTTTGTAGTCTTTAACCCTTTTCCATACTATGAAGGTTTATACCTTTTCTTTTCTGCCCATTTTTTACTACTATCTCACTTTGGTTTCATCTGTTGGTAACTTATTCGGGCCTTTTTAATAACCTCATACATGGTTTTGGGATTATTGAATTCCAACCGCTTCTTCATAAATAGAGGCAAACTACTAATGAACCACTACACTTTCACCTTTTCTTCATGTATTTAGGGAACATATCTTAGCAAAGATGTAAATTTTGTGATAAACTCATCCATAGAAAGTTGCCCCAGCTGGAGATCATGAAATTATTTTGCTTTTTCATCATAAAGTCATTCCATTAAATATTTGTCTTTAGAATGCTTTTGGAACTCTTCCCAATTTACTTCTTGGTCGTTAATCTTTCGTATTGTCTTTACTTCCTCCCACCATAAGGTGGCCTTACCTTGCAGCTGATAGATCACCAACCAAGTTTTTAGGTTATGGTCATGTTCATAAATTTGAAAATACTTATTCATGTTAATGAGCTAGGCTTCAATAACCTCCTCTTGTTCTCCATCAAATGTCAAAGGTTTAATTTTCTTAAACTCTCATTGCAATTTCACTTTTTGTCTTTTAGACCCTCTATGCCCCGAAATATAATTAGATTCCTCCTCGTTATTTTCTTGGTCTCCCTCTGATTCTGGGTTAGCACCTCTTTGTCTGTGTGTCCCGACCTAGTATCCATGTTCTGGACTTGGAATAGGATGTCGATGGTTTTTTCGATATGAAATAATTTTCATAATTTTCTCTTGTTCTTGCATTAGTCTCTCATTATCTTCCCTCAACCTTATCATGTCATTCTTTAATTGTTGTACTGTCTCCATTAGAGCATTATTAGCGTTTCAATATTCTTCTCCCAGTTGTATCAACATCTCATGGTTAGCTCTTGTATATGGTATTTGACTGACTCCTGTTGTTGGTTGCATTGGCATAGGACCAACTCTCCTCATTATGCCTCCTTTCTGTGACTCTATTCACACAACAAATTTTGTTATTCCTTTTACTTCCCAGATAGGATAAAATATTGGAATGTGGCTCTAATACCACATGTAACATACCTAGAGCTTCATAGAAAAAAATTAATTAAAAAATTAAATTTACCAAACATGAAGTCTATCTTGTTACATATACCATAGGATGCAAATACATATTCAATATAAAATAGAAATCAAACTATACACCAAGTCATTTTTTTATTAATCTATATCAAACGATTTACTATTGGCTAATGGTTATAATATCTACATGATAATGTTTAAATTAAAAATAGTCGGAAATGCACAACATGGTGGAACTTTGGTTAATTTTATGTGACTGATCTCATCTCCTTCTGAACTCTCATAAAGGATCTTCAACTTGCGCCACATGGAAACACATCTGTATCATTGGTATGAGTGCAAAAGATAAATGGTTTGGGATGTTTAGGGTTTCTGGACAATCAATATTAGAGGACGTGGCAATAGGGTAACCACCTTCCGTCTCTAGCATCTTGAATCAGTCATCCACTCCTTCCTATCTGTCACACCTAGCTTTGCAACTCCATAGAATCCTGCAATAGAACCACTCTTCTATTGTCCTTGTTTTTGTTTGATGGTTATGGAGTGTCTCTATTTTGTTGGAAATAGTTCTTGTTCAACTCTTTTCCTGCACACCACTTTACTCAGATTTTTCTTTACTCTGTTTAATGTGTAGATAGGGTACGCGAAAGGTTTCTTGAAGGCTTCCTATCCTCATGTCTCTACCAATTCTTATTTTCGAAGTTTTCATAGCTACTGCTCCATAGCAAAAATGATTTCCTACCTTTATTTAGGGTTTTAATAATGATTTAACAGGAATAATCTCTTTTCTTGTTGCAGGGTTAGCATTAAGTATGGAGGAGATACATTTTTCAGGTAAACCTCTTTATCGATAGTCCTATCATGTTTTTCCACTTCCTATTTTCTATTGATATTTATTTTCAACCTGCTAATCCAGTCTTTTTCTCTACATAGGTAATGATAATGGAGAGGGTTGTTACTCATCACTAAATAATTCAATGTTCGACTTACAGGTTCCATCTAAAAATTGATTTTTCAGTTTCAGTTTAATTTCCCTTCCACTTGTCGACCCCCTTTGGCTCTACTACTTAAATGTCGAGTTCCTTGATTATGCCTAATGTGCAGTTCTGTTTCTTGCATTTTATATGTCGATTTGTATGAGCTAGGGTTTTATAGGTTGTTCTTAGGGTTTTAAGGACTTGGGGTATATTTAATTACCCAGAATGTTTAGTTGATAGTCTTATATATATGTAGCAGAGTGGTGGCCGTGAAATGACCCATCTCCTTTTGGTTAAACAAATGTTTTATAATTTTAACCCTTGCAATACAACAACGAGTCTTTTTTATTATTATCTTTTACCGATAACTCAATTACATTTTTCACAGATTTTGTTTGCAAGATTATAAATTAAATATTTATTGGTTCTAGGCATAGTGCACTTGTACTTAATATCATGTACATATTACCCTCTTTCTTCCATTCTGGGTTAGTAGTTGATATGTGGATTACGTTATAACAATTCCTTTCTATTGTTACATTTTCTTTGCATTTCTCTATTTTCCGATGAACTTAGTTATTTTATTTTTCTTTTGTACTTTGCTATTAAATTTTCCCATATAATGGTGAAACCATCCTCAAGACTTAAGGATTGATTCCTCGACTACCAATATTCGTTTTTGCCTCAGAATCTAACCCTCTATTCCTTTTGGCTAAATACGAAACAAAACATCAAATTCCAAATGAACCTGGTTAGAAAATAATGTTCCTTTCTTGTTCCACAATAATGATTTCTTAACCAGACTATTTTTAATTTAACTTTGTACACATGTATGCTAGGATTATTTCATCATTAGGGACTATAACTTGGTTGTTGACCCTAGTCAATTAGACCAAAGTTCTAAGCCTAACTTTGTTCCTTGTTATCCAAAACTTGTATATTCAACAAATAACACAAACAACACACTACAACATATTACCAAATTACTTTCTCTATGAATAATTCATATTTAGGAACAACATAGTTACTTTACACAGTATCAAGCCCAACCTAACAGTTAATCCACATTTTTAAATTCCACACAGATAAACCATTATAGTACTTATCTGTTTGTTTTTTAACTATGCACGTGAACCACAAATGCCACTAGGAAGACAATGCCTCTCCCAACCAATGAGATCAGTCCTCAGCACTACATCTCCCCTCAAGCATAATCCACTCCCAGGATAGTTTTCTAAATAGTAACCAGTAATAAATTGCTTTCCCTTGTGACTATTTGATCCTAATGGGGGACAGGTGCAATGGAAAGGTTTCTTTTGGGGATGTTTTCTCTCCTTCGACTGATCTGATCTAGACATCAAAATCTACCTCATGCGCCATTCGTAGGGCCTGATCTCGTTGCTTATGGATACAGAGAAAAAGGATCTCTTGACGGGCTCAAAAACTCGCACCGACCACCTGTGCGGGGATGGAGTTTCACTATGTCGAGGAAGGCCTGCAAGCCCTCTATACATGTTGCAGGCCAAACCCATAAATTAATCTCCATAAGCACTGAACGATCTAAGATGTTGGTATTCCATGGAGATGAAGGACGTAAGATGACGAAGAGGATTTGTGATGGAGGATCTGTGAAGGGAGCAAGATTCTGCAGTTCACCCTTCCAATATGATGTGCATTAGATCTCTATATGTACATAAAGAATGGAGAAAGTTAAGTTTTTTCAAACCTCCATAGTCAAGAAGATTGAAGTCATTGGGTTTGTGTCCCTTGGTAAGATCGTTGAAGAACAAGTCCGAATCTATTGTTTGGTGCCAGATGAATTCAGACACTATGGGATCTTCCTCCAAATCCTTATGGACATTAGATTAATTATCCTCACTGCCAGCGAAGGTGCTTTCTTCTCTAACTTCATTAGACAAAGGAATTTTTATTTTTTCAACCAATCTTTGGTATTGGGTTAGATATTCATTTGCAGAGCTATGTCAATGCACATTGGGATCTCCCTTTTGCATTACACCCCTTTGGAATTTCGCACCTACAACCACACTAGCTGGGAGACTCCATCCAATTGGGCTTTATCTCTTTGATCCAGTCTCTAGCCTTTTCACTTAGGCACCATCGGCAAAGCAGACATGTTGCATGAAGCAAAGATGATCTATGATAGATCTGCCCTTACAAAGGACGAACATAGAAGATCAAAAGTTTTTCTCCTCCAGGAAACCTAGAATGAAAACAAAACTATGGCTAATGGATCCCCTCTCTACAGCTAAACCCTCTTTCATCAAGCTCCCAAAACAAACTTTGCTGCAGGTATCAAAACCGCCATCAAATGCTCCTCTAGATAAGGGAAAATTGAAAGAACGGAACATAATACAAATCTTTATAAAATCCCGTGCTGGTAAATCAATAACAGTTTGGGTACATAGATCTGATATGGTTTCTTAATTGAAGCAGAACATCATTATCAAGCTTGGTTACCAACCGCATCTATAAAAATTGATCTATAATGAAAGATCTCTATAGGATGAACAAAGTCTTCATGAATACAACATTCATTCGACGATCACCATCATCTTAAATATGCAACTGAGGGGTGGAGAAACATGATCGAGTAAGTCAAAGAAAACAGGTGGGATTGCTGGAACTACTTTACCCAAGGGTATAATACCAAACCAAGAACATATCAAGGGTGGTCTCTCCTAAAAAAACATTCTACAAGGGGAACCAACATCTACAACAAAGACAAAACAAACACTCAACGCTCCTAGTCCCTACATAGTAGAACAAGTGAATTATGTGCTATAATTGTTCATAGATATTCGAGAAACAAACAATATTTGCACAACCTTTGCAACCCAGGCCATTATCTGCAGATTTAACAACTTCTGGATAAAACCAACGGATCTTGTCCATTGGATATTCCACAATTGGACTCCAAACTGTGAAACTAATCTTTTCTCAAAAGATTTCTTCATTGTAAAGTTTGCATCATCAACTGATAGAGAAATTGTACTCCAGGAAGGCCCATGGTCCGAGGGATCAGCAAGAGTATTCATTACCCCATGGTTCCCATATTTTGATGAAAATACCATGATTGTATAAAAATGTCGGTATGGGTAAGGCTTCATAACCTTCCCCTACACTTTTGGCATGAACGAGTGCCTGAAGGCATCAAGAACATTTTAAGATGATACATAAAGACAAACACACAAAGGCTAGTGGAATGAATCTATACCTTTGCTCGAATATGCATAGAAGTGGACCTCAGTAAAGACATGCTAGATCACATGCAATTGATACACAACAAGCAGAACTGATCTCATTTCCTAGATTTTGAGAACATAACATTTAGATGCAGAACATGACGACAAACAAGACATCTACAAAACATGTTCCCTGAAGCCAAAAAAGAATGACAAAGAAATAAGAAGTCGGGAAAGTAGCCAAAAGGATGGAAATTTCCCCCAAATGAGTCAGACGAGGAAGAGGACGATGAAAACGTTCCCATTCCCACTCAGAATACTCAAGAAAAATAAGAAAAGGATGAAACAATACAAGAAAAAACTAACTACACGTCACTTCAACACAGCTAGCAAGGATACTTGAAGCAAATGATACTAATGGTTTCAAATGTCCTCATGCATCAGGAAATTCTGATTCAGACCAAGAAACTACAAGAGCAAAAGAAGGACAACAACTCGCCATTGTATCCTCCACGCCATCTCAAGGAGAATGACAAAAGGTTGAAAAGAAGAAATGGACAAAAGTTTAACCTTTTCTCCTCACAATTGATTTTTTGTATGAACTCATGATCATCAATCTTTGACTAGATGATGGAATGCTTTCAAGCAATTTCACCATGTAATTTTGTTTTCACTAATAAAATTCTGATTTTTCCTTGGAAAAAAATACTATTTGGTCCTAACCAGACTTAGCCAAGGTTTAAAATTTTGAGTATTCCAATCTCAGATAGACTCCACTGGCTAACCAACTCTAGAGTCTGAATGTAACCATACTTAACACAGACCTTTCGGTCTCTTCTCCTTCTCCTCCGCCTCAAGTACTCCTACCCTATTGACTTTTTTTGGAATTTTTATTTCCAATGAGAAGTTTGGGTAGGTAACCACTTGTCCCATAACTACTCAACAACGTGGGATGTGACTTGCTCCAACATTGCTTCCCGTCATAACATTTTAATGGCTCACACAAAAACATTTCAATAAACATAAATTAAACATGTTAGATATATCCCCATGTATGTTCTTATGCATAACCACTCACTGTTTAACCTTCTTGACCCACAAAATAAAAATATATATATATTTTTATTGCAGCAATTCAATATTTTCCTAAATTATCATGAGATATCACAACCACATTAATGATTGATGATGATGGTGGTGGTGGTTGATGTCCACTGAGACCAAATTGGTCTATCGGACCTATAATTTTCTTAGTTCTTAATTGTCTGGCTTCTCGTCTTTCTTGGCGAGATTGGTGTTGTAGCTTTCTTTTTTTTCTCTACGGTCTTCCAACTTCCTTTATCTTGCATCTCCTTCATCTCTTCTGGTTCTTGGGACATTGGTGTCTTAGCTTCGCGATCTGTTGTGTTCGTCCTTTTGAAGATAGTCGGAGAAGAAGTTTGGTCTGGGAGATCTGCTTCGCTGTTAAATGAAGATCTATTTTGTGTGATATTCGAATCCTCATAATTGTTGATGCTTGAAGGGTTGTGGAGTTCACTTTTTTGTTGTTGGGTGGGGCTCCCCCTTGCTTGTCTTGAAAGCTATTTTTTTTGCTCAATTTCTTTTGATTCAGAGTTTTCTAAAATAAAAAAATATTAAAAATGAAATAAATCACAATTTATTCATTTATATTTACAAAAATATATGGAAATCTTTATAATATATAATTATAATTTAATATGCATTAAATTAAAATAGATTTTTAAAACATTTTTAATGTGGAAGATTATCACTTATTCGAAAGAATTAAATATTTACATTCCTTCCAATACTATTAAAGTGTTATAATATTAATAAAATTCAATTTAAAAAAAAATATATTAAATTTAAAAAATAATATTTATTAAAAAAATAATAAATTATAATAATATTAAAAAAATTAAATAAAATATATATAATCATGATATATTTTGGAAAAAAATGCGTTGAGATTTTGAAATTACTGGTTTTAATATTTAATCCAATTCTTATTTATTTTTTTATAGATATTTACTGTCTATGTAGGGCGAGGTATACACATTAAAATCTTGTAATTTTATAATTCTAGATGGTAAAATTTTTCCTATTCAATTTCTTTATCTTTATATTATTTCGCTAACTTTAAAATAATTTTTAATAACTTGATTTAGTTAATAAATAATAGATTCAATACAAATTATATTAAATAAACTAAAAAAATACAAAATAGAGATGAACAGTTTAAAATAATTTTTAATAACTTGATTTAGTTAATAAATAATAGATTCAATACAAATTATATCAAATAAACTAAAAAAAATACAAAATAGAGATGAACAGTTTTCATAAAATAGTTTATATTATTGATGAACACTTTTCCTAAAATAGTTTAGAATATATTTGGATGAACACTTTTCATAAAATAGTTTAAAATATATCTTGCTGAACACTTTTTATAAAATAGTTTAAAATAGATTTGGATAAACATTTTTTATAAAATAGTTCAAAATATATTGTTGATGAATATTTTTTTATAAAATAGTTGAGAACATGAATAAAATAAATAAAAATAAAAACTGTGCTTTTTGCAATTTAATCTTTTTATTATATAAACTCACTCAATCTTCTTATAACATTCTCTCACAACATTCTCTCACTAAACAACAATTGCCAAAAAAAACAAATATTAAAATACTATTGACTATTGTAAATGCCTTTAATATCTTGAAAAACATCACATTCCAAGATAAAATATTTTTCATAAAATAATTCAAAATATATCCTTGAAACTAATTTTCACATGAGTTGAATTAAATTTTTTTTCCACCACCTTCCGATCTGCCGTGCATCCAATGGGTTACTTCCTACCCATCATGTCGTTAACAAAAGTGTTTATGTTGAGAGTCGAAGAACCTTGGGGCAGGACTGTCTTCCATGCAGAATCCTTGAGTTTTAGAACGTTCTCTCTCAACTGCTTTCCTTCTGGAGTTGCCATCATTCTTCTCACAACATCCTCCACCTCTTCTTTGGTCACCATCTTGTGCTCATCCACCTCTACATCATCAAAGTCCAGGCCAATCTTCCACACCTCCTTAGCAAATCTGCAATTAAGAAATTGATCTGCAAAATGAGGGAATCCCACCATGGGAACTCCCATGCTTATGCTCTCCAAGGTGGAGTTCCATCCACTGTGTGTGAGGAATAGTCCCACTGAACTGTGGGCAAGGACTTTCAGCTGAGGTGACCATATCACAAATAGAGCCCGATCCTTGGTTCGTTCTTCATAGCCCTCAGGGAAAACGACAGACTTCCCTTCAGCAATATCTGAGCGGAGAACCCACAAGAAAGGCCGCCCTGTACCCTCTAACCCTAGGGCCAGCTGCTCCATCTGTAGCTGAGATTTCACAACCACGCTACCAAAAGAAACATATATAACTGATCCAGGCAACTGAGTATCCAGCCATTTCATGCAGTTTTCTCCCTCCTCCTCCCACATACTGCCACCTGAATCTTTCCCCTCCAAAAAAATTGAAAGAGACAGAGATCCTACGGCCAGAGCAGGACAACCATTCAAAGAGAGAGCCTTTACTGCATCCCTCCCTTCAAGCTCCTCAAAAGTGTTCACAAGAACATAGTCTGCTTTCATTTGCTTTTCTGATTCACGCAGAAAGGCATTGAAAATCATGTCACCCGGATCCTGCGCACGAAAGAAGGATGGCAAATCGGTTGGCCTCAATGGTGGGATGTTGCCAGGGAGACAAGTAATTAGCCTCTCTGGATTCTTCGCCTCGGTAACTGAAATTTATATAAAGCAAAAGGATGTTAGAATGAGTATGGTAGGAAATCAAAATATTTAAACAGCTCACATGTATATAAAATAAAATAAAAAATGTTATAATGCATAATTACGAAATTGGAATTTGAATATCAAAAAAATTTAAATTGATAAGAAAAAATTAAATTGTATAAAATTTAATAGGGATTTTTTTTTTTTAGAGTTATATATGTATATATAGATAAACTATATCTTATTCAAATTCAAAGAAATTTGTTAAATTTAATTATTCTTTTTATTCCAAATTTTATAGAAAAATTGTTAAAACCTTTTCTCTCAATTTTGTTTATGTATGTTCAACATTAATGTTTTCTATTTATATTTAAGATGAATAAGAAATATAAAAGAAAAATGCATCAAATTTATTTGTATTGTAAATTGGAAAAAGCAAATAAATAAAATATAATAATATAAGTAATAAAAACTAAATGGTTGAGTTTAACCTATAATAGAATAGGATTTTGTATTTTAAAAATAGGTTTCAAATAATTTCCACATACCTAGAAATTTATGTGTTAATCACTATCTTTATTAGATCTAGATTTACAAAATACCTAGTTCTAAGGATGAACCACATTAGTTGGTTCGAAAGGTTGACCAAATCTTATCTATGTGATTAATCTGAAAGACTTTCTTCTAGATCTAGATTTATTCAAGAATAAGTGTGTGCAATATAACAACCATATAAAATAAATCCCTCTATTTAATTTCCACACCAATAATTTTGATTTACTAGTAAACTACAATATCTTCCAACATTGTAATCACTACCATCCAAAAGAATTATAAGAGTAAAAAAATGCCTCAAAATTTGCAACAACTTTTTAAATATAAAAGTTATTCTTTTTCTCTACAATATTTTAACAAGGGCTACATAGTTGCTAGTACTTGAAGATTAGCTTAAATATAGTTTAATTAAACTAAAAAATAATAAAGACAATTTTTATCACAAAAGTAAAACAACTAATAAAATATTTATTTGTTAAATGCCATCACCAAAAATTAAGATATGTGTGTGTGGGGGTTCAATATAATAATAAGTCATTTTAAATTTAAAAAATGGAGAAAAAACTATAATTCATGAAAATAATAGGAATTTTTTTTATTTTTAAAATAAAACTAGAAATAAAAAATTAGTAACAAATATAAATAGAAGTTACTAAAGAACTCAACCATTAACCTTAAATAGATAAATTTAAATAATTAAATAAATAACAGGAAATTGAATTCTCAATGTTAAACTATGGATAGCAGCATAATTTTGGTCAAAGACACATTAATAAATAGTTAAAGAAAAAATACTACGGAAACCAACTATATTTTTTTAATATACAATTTCTATTAACATTTTTAATTTAAAAATAATTTGTTATATTCTTGCTTTGTGGATTTATAGTTATAAAATTTCTATATTCTTTTTTAATTAGAAATTAAAATTTTTTATTAATAAAAAAAATCATTTTAAAATTGACAAATTATTAAACGAACCAATAGTACTATGACCAAATTTGTAATTATGTTACAATGAATATGATAACAATTAAATTAATAAGTTACTATCATTTAAAAAAAAAAAAAAAATATTTGTATTTTTTTTTTGTTTGTTAGGTTGGGTGAGTCATAAGATGAGTGGCATAACTTATGTCTAGACTAGTGGGGATCTATGAACATCTGATCTATCAAAATCACCCAAGAATCTCACAACCTAGGCCTTTAGCATGGATGGATTTTTGCCCACAAAATTTTCAAACTAGTGACATTTACAACGTGAAAACCCTGTCTGTTGTATGTTCCAAAAGCATAAATATTTTATTATTAAAAAAATAAAACATTTGAATTAAAGCAAAAAAACTTTAACCTTACTCCTATTTCCTCAACTTACAACAACCTCTAAGAATAATATTAATATCTCTAATGGTCCATGTTGTAGATGGCCCTATCTCCTGTGTTAGAGTTCTCCAACATCTCAACTCTGCACTTTTTAGCCTTACTGCTCAATGTACTGCAATCTTCCATTTAAATTTTGTATAGGTTTTCCATACAAACCTCGATCTGCTTCGCTTGCTTAGTAGTTATGTGTATTAGAAAGGATTTCCCATTACTGAAAATAACATCATAGCCACGATCCTCCAATATAGCTACAGAGATCAAGTTCTTCTTCAGCCCAGGCACGAACATAACATATTTGAGGCAAAGAGGAGAGGCTTTCTCCCTCTCAAAGGTGACAATACTAATTCTTGGAATATTGTACCTCCCATCATCCCCCATTTTGATATGCATATAAAGATCCTTCTCCTCCATGCTACTGAAAAGCTCCTTGCCCCCTATCATATGGAACAAGGCATTGAAATCAAGGTACCACACACTCCTCATAATAGTGTTGGTCATGCATGCTATTAGGGTGAAGTCTAATTTGAATTGTGAAGCCAATGCATCACCTCCCACTCCTCCTAAATATTTCTTGGTAGAATTCTTGTGCAAACATTTTGTTGCATATTGCCTGAATTTGTGGTAGTGGAAGCATTTTATCTTACTCAAGTCTTTCTTCTTGCCATTATTTTGGTTGGATTCAAGTTTGCTCTAGGACTTCTTCCCTTTTCCCTTCTTCCCCTTTCCAACCAAGGAAAAATTCTCTTCATCCTCAACTCTGGATAATGTTCCATCTCAGTTATTTCTCCTTAAATCTTCCTGAACCAAATCAGACCTTAACCTTTCCCAATTCAGTAAATATTCCCTTCCATTCACAGAGTCATGGTAGTTGTGCCATGATTTTGGAAGGCCTAGAAGAGCTAGGCTCACCTCCCCAACCCCTCCAAGCTCATCACAAACTTGAGTAAACCTAGAGAGATGTTGTGGAATAATATCATTCTTTGACATTCTTATGTTTCGAAGTTTGTCTTTTAGGGCCAATTTTCTATGGTCACTGTTATTTTCGAATAGCTTAGTCAGTGTCCTCCACATAAAAAATGGTGTCTCTTTTCCATGGATATTTGATACCACATGGTCTCTCACACCTTCTAGAATAATTTTCTTGGCCTTCACAACATCTTTTGTCCATTGGGCTAATTGTTGTGCATCACATTGTTGTGGTTTTGCAATGTCATTCTTAGCATATTATAACACACCATTTTCATCTAGCACTGATTCTATTCGATCCTTCTATGTTATTAAATTTGAGCTACCCTTCAAGCCATACTCCAATCCCAATCCGTTGAAACACATTCTCCCAATCCTTAAGAAAAATTATCGCAATGAAGCTGCCAAATCGAAATTCCCGAGAGACAAGTTCAAAATATTGGTTCTAATGTGAATTCAAGGCTCTAATACCATGTAGAAATTTAATAGAAATTGCAACTTCTTAAGATTTCTAACTGAAAAACAAGAGACACGATTCTACTCTGTTGTTTTACAGAATGGAAATCACAATTTAAAAAAGCATGCATAAGCATGCAATATGCAAAACCATAAATACACAGTGATTTCTAGGGTAACCCAACTGGGGAAAACCCCTTAAGATCCTTTGCATTAATCGATTGAATAGAGAAGCTATTACAATTGCTAGCTCCAACTCTGAGCTCAACTCGCAAATGAATAATTATTCTCTCTGCTCAATGAGAAACTCTAGCCAACACTTATCGAGTTATTTTTTCACCAAGCCTCCTATTTCCTTGCGACGATCCTAAGGAAATTGGCCCCTAAAATATAGGAATTTCCTCCAAATTGATTGCACAATTCCCAAGGATTGATCTCTTGACTTCATGCAACATCGGTACACTTAGACTAGTATACAACTCATGTTATATTGCCTTGTCATCTCCACATCAATTGAGGAACTCGAATTACTTGCATGCAATAGTTATTTTGGGTTAATTGATCAATTAACTGGCAGATCTATGAGTTAGACTATTGTCCCACTACACAACTGACCTTCAACCGACTCTATCATTAGTTATAGGTCAGTTAACTAAATAGAACTGAAAATAATTGAATTGGATTACTAAAATTTAACAATCACACATGCACAATTAAAATCCAAGACCTCTAAGTCGAATTTGCTGAGCTAACTGAGTGACAAGATCCATGTCACACTAGTTACATGCCTCCAAATTGTCTTTCTAATGTGGAAATTCAATTTACTCAATTTGGCTAAGACTAAAGTCAAATTGATCCTTTCTTGCTACATTTTTTTCAACACTTATGTCTTATTCTCTCTCTACATGAAACTATTTCTTATCATAATAGTTTAGTCAATACTAATACCTATCAGGTTTCAAAATTTAGATGGAGAAATATTGCATTGATTACTTTTTCTTTATGGGGTATTTCATTTTTGCAATAAAATTCCATTCCTTAATGAAATTGAAGAAGAATAATGAGTGACAAGATCCATGTCACACTAGTTAAATGCCTCCAAGTTGTCTTTCTAATGTAGAAATTCAATTTACTCAATTTGGCTAAGACTAAAGTCAAATTGGTCATTTCCTGCTACATTTTTTTTCAACACTTATCTCTTCTTCTCTCTCTAAATGAAACTATTTCTTATCATAATAGTTCAGTCAATACTAATACCTATCAGGAATCAAAATTTAGATGGAGAAATATTGCATTGATTACTTTTTCTTTATGGGGTATTTCATTGTTGCAATAATATTCCATTTGTTAATGAAATTGAAAAAGAATAATGAACCCAATTTACCTGATGTAGAGGAAATTTGAAATGCTAAACAAGTGAATATATAACCTAAATAAAAGTGAGCTAATCCAACTAATTGTGGTTGAACAATGAAAAGAGTTATCACTCAATTGAAACAAATTAGCTAACATTGTACATTCATGTACCCATGAAAGACTTTTGATCAATTCATATCACTATCCATGTAAGGAATTCAAGAACATAAATCTAGTATCCCAAAAAGATGTCCAAATATAAACATCAATTCCCAAATATATAAGCTATTCATACCAAAAGGATTGTATCCATTAAGAAGTTGTGAAGAATCTAACTATATATAATTTCTTGACCATCCTATCAAATAAGTGGAAGAGATATTAAATTGTGCTACATTACCTCGCCATAATGTTATATACTTCCAATGCCAATATATAGAAAGCAACCCATCCATTCCAAGTATTCAACATCAAAAAAATTTGCTAAATAAAAAGCTGGGCTAAGATATAGAAATTGCTACCCTATTCTAGAACTAAAGTTTTTCTTATCTTGCAATAGCCTCCAACCATCCACATCCAAATCATCTTTAACTAGGAGCAATGCAATTATATGCAAACCTAAAGCAAGAGTATGATGAACCAAAAAGTCTTTAGGATAGATTGTTGATAACAATTAGTTATTGTTATCATTAATAGTATTTTGCCAAAAAAGTGGTCTACAAGATTAAAACTTAGTTACCAATCAAATACCTCAAAACAAGTACTCTAGCCCAAAAACCCCGAAAAAACATGTAAAAACAACCCAAAAATGATTTTTATTTATTTATTTATTTATTTTCGTAGGGTAATTTTTCAACATTTTTTTTAAATGAAAGTAAAAGCCATTTTTTTAGCAACGAAATTAAAGATAAAATATCCAGACTTTGAAAAACTGTAAAATTCCAACAATTCTCGGACATGATGTTAAAGATAAAATATCATATCTCAAATCCTGATAATTCCAATGATTTCCATCCATGTTTTTAAAGATAAAATATCTTGACTCTAAAAAACCCTGAAATTGTAATTGTTTTCAACCATAGCATTAAAGATAAAATATCATGGCCTAGAAAAACATTAAAATCTTGACAAAATTTCAACCATGCAATTAAAATCAAAGATTATGACTACAAAAAATCTCAAGTTTTCCAAATATTTCAAGCATGGCATTATAAAAATTTATTATGACAAAAAACTTTAAAAATGAACACCCAAGAGTAATTTATTCTTTAAATGCTAAATATATAGCAATTTTAAAATTTTAGCCGAAGACAACTTGATATATTGCAACAAAAAATTAAAAATCAACCATCAAATTGACTTGTGGTGTAGGTGAAATCGACCCATTGTAATGAAAACTTGAAGACCAACCATGAAATTGATACATTGTGGGGGCAAACTCGATTCATTATAATGAAAATTTTCAAATCAACTATCAAATTGTCCATAATGAAATCAGTATCAAATTGCCCATAATGAAATCAGGTTGCTAGATGAGCATTGACATAGACCATGTAGGGAAAAAAAAAAATGTATAAAGAAAGAAAATGAAAACTACAAAAGAAAACAAAAATTCAAATATTGAAAATAAATAAAAACAAAAAAACACACACACATACACACAAAAAATAATACAAAACAAAACAAAAATTTTAATATTGATAAAAAGAAAAAACAAAGAAAAAAACACAAAAAATAATAAAA
>APFE030432027.1:128393-138892 GCA_000404065.3 Pinus taeda | reverse complement strand
TTCTAGGATTGAAGAAGAATCTTATCTCTGTGGCAATGTTAGAAGACAAGGGATATGATGTTGTTTTCAGCAAGGGAATGGCTTTCCTGCACAGTAAGACAGCTGGAGAAACCCGGAAGATAGGGGTTCGAGTCAAGAACCTTTATCAGTTGCATGTAGATGGTTGCGCAGCAATGGCATGCAAGGCAGGAGGAGTGGTGAGCCGGGATGATGGCGAGCTGTGGCACCGAAGATTGGGCCACCTTCACCATGACACCTTGAAGATATTGTAACAGATCTCTACTGGGCTTCCTAAAGGAACTCTTGTGCAGTCAGATCAGTGCAAGGGGTGTATTTTGGGAAAGTTTGTGAAATCCACCTTTCACGAGAAGGATAGTTGCACCACGACGATCCTTGAGAGAATTCACACAGACATGTGTGGACCTTTCTCAGTTGCTTCGACAGTAAAGCAAAGGTACTATGTGATCTTTGTTGATGATTTCTCCCGAAAGTGCTGGATTTTCTTCATGCAGAAGAAGAGCGAGACATACTCAAAGTTCTGTGAGTTCAAAGCACTAGTTGAGAAGGAATCAGGGAAGAAGGTGAAGGCTCTTAGGAGTGACAATGGTGGTGAATTCATCTCTGGCAAGTTCAAGGATTTCTGCAACACAGAAGGGATTCGAAGAGAGCTCATAGCTCCCCATAACCCACAACAGAACGGGGTTGCTGAGCGGAAGAACGAAACGATCGTGGGTGCTGCACGGGCGATGTTGCATGATCAGAGCCTACCCCTTCACTTGTGGGCGGAGGCATGCAATACTGTAGTATATGTGCAGAACCATTGTCCTCACAGGATACTTGGCATGAGTACACCCGAGGATGCTTATTCTAGTAAGAGGCTTGATATTTCCCATTTGAGGATTTTTGGTTCTCCTGTTTAGATGCATGTGACGAAGGATGCCAGGAAGAAGCTGGAGCCAACCGTAGAGGTTGGGATATTTGTGGGGTACATTGATATGCCCCATAACTATCGTGTGTATTTGCCAAACGGTCACAAGATTGTTGTGCGATGGGATATAAAATTTCAGGAGGAGAAAGCCATGAAGTGTTCGCTTGAGAGGGAGCCACACTTGCATGCAGATGAGGAGCTCTTAGTTCCTAAGGATGAGCTTCAATATGTGGATCAACCACAAAAGGAAGTTCATGGAGTGGAAAAGACCACTCATGCAGCGCCAACCATCATAGGGCAAAAGCGCACTACAGAAGCTAAGCGACTGGCTCAAGATGCAGAGAAGGTTGTAGGACCACCTACAGCAGAACACAGGCAGAGACAGTCATCGGATCGGTACACTGGATACATGGCTCTTGTGAGCAAATGTGTCATGACGGAGCCATCCTCTTTCGAGGAAGCTGTGGAGGAACCCGCATGGGTAGATGCCATGGTGGAAGAGTATGATTCGATTGTCAGAAACAATGCATGGGAGATTTTCCCAAGACCAGAAGGGAAATCAGTGGTGGGTTCGAGATGGATCTACAAAGTGAAGCAGGCAGTTGAGAAAAGTGTGGAGAAGTACAAGGCAAGATTTGTTGCCCAAGGCTTCTCACAGATAGAGGGGATCGATTATGAGGAGACCTTTGCACCTGTCACAAGGTATTCTTCCATACAGACGATTCTTGCTCTCTCAGCGCAGATGGGGTGGCACATTCATCAGATGGATGTGAAGACTGCGTTCCTCAATGGAGTCATTGAGGAGAAAGTGTACATAGAGCAGCCCGAAGGTTTCAAGATCTTCAGCAGTGAGTCGCATGTGTACAGGCTCAAGAGAGCACTGTATGGGTTGAAACAAGCACCTCGTGCTTGGTACACACGGATAGACAGCTATTTCACCAGACTTGGATTCTCCAAGAGTGAGGTGGATCCTAACCTATACCAAATTGTGGTGGAGGGTAAGTTGCTTATCATTGTACTGTATGTAGATGATTTGATTCTAATGGGAGATGAGCTGTTGATACTTTCATGTAAGGAGGATCTCGCTCGGGAGTTTGAGATGAAGGAATTAGGCCTCCTTCATTATTTCCTAGGATTGGAAATTTGGCAGCGCAGTGATGGACTGTTTGTTTCTCAGGGTAAGTATGCTCGGGAGATACTGGAGAAGTTCAACATGCATGGATGCAAGCCTATTGATACTCCTCTTCCTGGAGGTTGGAGGAAGGAGGATGCTACTTAAGCGGAGGTAGTGGATGCCACTGTTTATCGATAGTTGGTGGGGTCGCTTATGTATCTGGTCAATACACGACCCGATATATGCTATGCTGTTAACCAGCTTTCACAAGCCATGGTTAAGCCAACCAAGCTCTTCTGGAAGGCGGGCAAGCATGTATCGCGTTATCTCACAGGCACATCGGGATATGGATTGTGGTACAGACAGGAGGATGAGGTGAAGCTATGTGGCTTCATGGATGCAGATTGGGCAGGGAGCCCAACGGACAGAAAGAGCACATCTGGAGGGATCTTTAGTATCGGATCGACAACAGTTTCTTGGTACAGCAGGAAGCAGAGATCCGTGGCACTCAGTTCTGCGGAGGCCGAGTATATGGCAGCAAGTTTGGCTGCATGCGAGGCTATATGGATGAGGAAGATCCTGGTCGGGTTGTTTAGGTCTCATTTGGATACTACTATGATTTACTGTGATAACCAGAGTTGCATTAAACTCTCGGCTAATCCTGTATTTCATGATATATCCAAACACATCGACATTAGGTACCATCATATCAGAGATTGTGTGCAGTGGAGAATCATGTTAGTTTCATATATTCCCACGGAGGATTAGGATGTTGATATCTTGACGAAGGCGCTCACCAAGAGAAAATTCGAGTACCACCGAGACAGGATAGGGGTTGCTGATAATCCATATCTTGTTGAGAGGGAGTATTGAGAATGCAACAAGATGATGGAGCTTAGTGGAAAGAAGTCGCCTTCACTAAGTGGGCCCATAGGCTATTTTTGGTGCAAGTCTATTTTTAGACTATGTCTATTTTTAGACATATGGATCATGGTCTATGAGATGTAGGATGCTATTTGTGGATGATTGGTCAAGTTGGTAAAAATAGATGGACCTCTATTTTTAGACATATGGGGAGAGTCTATTTTTAGACTGCCAGGCTAAAAATAGAACAGCCAAATATTATTAGCTCTTAATAATATTTGGACTATAAATATTATCTTATTCTCTTGGAGCACTTCAGTTCAAGCTACGGATGTGGCACATGCAGTTGCCAGAAGGAAATACGTGGTTCCTATGGGTTAACTTGAGCTATTGCATGGAGGACTTCAGTTAGGACTTCAGTGATTGAGTTCTGTGGAGTTGGATCAGGAGTTGATGGAGTTGTGTTCAGTTTGACTTAGTTGAACTAGTTGTAGTTTTATCTAACTGGCAAATAGACTAATGTTGAGTGGTGTGAATTAGTTATTAATTAATTCACTAATTATTAACTCATAAAGCAACTGAAGAATACAATCCAAAGATTAACTCAGTGCATGGACAGTTCAGTGGAGACAAGTGTAGAGGTAAGTGAAAGGGCAAGACAGCTGTCAGTTGTGACTATAGTTGTGCATGTGATTTGCACAATCAGTGGGATTGAGTTTCCAATGAGGATTGCGTAGTGTCACACAAGGGAAATATGAGTTTGGAGATTCATTCTCGTTGTATTCTCAACAGGTATTGCGCAATGGAGGCAGGCAAGCAGCAGAGGTGATTTGATCCAGTGATTGATTCGGATCTGTGTTGTATTGTGTGTAACAGGTGGAGCTAGTATTGTAATGTGTACTGTTACATGATCTCAATCAATATAATATACAGATAGTTTGGGGCTTTTAGCGAGATTCTTTCCCCGTGAAATACTGTGTTATGTGTGATTGATGCTTCTATATTCACATGCAATTGTTTCTGCTTTCGCAAAATTGATGATCAATGGTAGATGAGATTATGTATTATGCATGCATTCTGCAATAGTGTATAATCAGGATAATCTTGGTTGAATAAGTGTCATATTATTCATAAAATTTCTACACCGACCAAAAAATTCTTGCAAAAAATGGAAAAAAACCTCCCCCTCTTTTCCCAAGAAAGTGCTCTGATACCACTTGTAATAGGTCTAACCTGCAAATATATTAAAATGCAAAAATATGCCCAATAAATATCAAGATTGATCCAAGAATATAAAATATAAATTCTTTATTGATATCTTTAGAAAAAACCCTTGAGGTAGGTTAACACCATACAATCACTCCTTAAGGAAGGAGATCACTCCACAAGCTAATGTCTGTCAATACAAAATAATCCTTGACATGTCTCAATGGAGATTCTCTAGCCTCTATATATGCTTCACACATACAATACCATGGGTAATTACCATGGGTCTCTCAATACCATACATCCATTACAATAAGCTTATCACATTATTCCCTAACTACTTATGGTCCCTTACATAATGTGGGTTAACCACTTTATTTCTTAAATATGGCCTATCACATTATTACATTATTCTCTTGGGTACCTCCCTCTGTACCCCATATTATCCCCCCTAGGTATAATACATTAATAGCTTTTCTTATTGAATAAGTAATTCATATTTCTATTTCAAATTGGTGGCTCTGATTGACTTTGAAAATGACTAATTCATATATCTATTTTAGGTTGTGGATTATATTGGTGGCTTTGATTGATTTTGAAAAGGAGTAGTTGATATTTTTATTTTAGGTTGTGGCTTTGATTGATTATGGGAAGGAGTAGTTCAGATTGCGTATATAGAAATTGATTTGGTGATGGGAATCTTATGCCTGGAGTTCGAGAATATGGTGGCTGCTTCTATCGAGTTTGAATGGCTTGGGGACTTTTGCTACATGAAGGAAGTAACTATTATAAGGTGTTGAAATATGGCAATAAGAATATTCCAATTTAATTTGTCCTTGACTTAAATTGTAAATTAAAATCGAATTTAGTCTTGACAACTACTTGGAAATAATTAATTAATTTATTTTAAATTAATTATTTGGAGAAATTCAAGTTAGAAGTCTTTCTAAAGTCATGCAAGAGTTATCCCTTAAATTAAGGAGATAAGATAGAGTTATATTTGAGTTGTAATTAGTCAACTCAGTTTACTGAGTTAAGTCCAGTTAAATTAGTTCCAAACTATTTGAGGAACTAATAATGAGTTAACAGTCAATTGATGCGTGCATGCACTCAACTAATGCTACTCTAGTTAACTGAAGATTCCCTCATCAGAAACTCATGTATGTCTATTTTGAGAAAGACCTAGTTGAGATTAATTTCAAGGATAGTGTACTATTAGTTGCATGTGTTTTCTCATGGAGAAAACTCATGCATGCAGTCAAGGATTTAATCCTAGAGGATTGGATAGTTTTGAAGGAGATCATGCACTTGGTAAAAGGAGAATCATCCACAAGGAAAAACGAAAGGAAATAGGAGCTTGGAGGGCAGAGAGGAAGGCTGGAGAGAAGCCAAGATTGCATGTGAGCATTTGTGAGGATTGTATTGAGAGCTGGCTAGCTATGAGAGCTAAGGCTTTGCATAATTCCTATGTATTTCCACCTTGTATGATGATACAGACAGTGGCGTTTTAGTTGAGGCTTTCCTAAAAGTATTTTCATGTGTATTGTGCCATTGATTCTTCTTCTTCTGGTTATATTATTCAGCTTGATATTTAAGCTTTTGCAAATTGATAGTATAAGTAGGTTATAGTATTCTTCTTTGATTTATATTGCAGTATCGAGTTAACCTACACAAATTTTCTACATGGTATTAGAGCTGGATAGAAATTTTCTACATGGTTTTAGAGCTATGAACAATATACTGAGAAGAGAAATCGAAGTTTGAAGTTCAGGGTTGCAGGTGCAAATCGAATTCATATATTACTTCAAGGTTGGCCAATGGCATTCTATGGCTTGAGACTCGAGTATGCCTTGGAAGGTAGCTCGAATTACATAGCATGGACAGATAGAATGGAGGTTGTATTATAAGACAATGGCTTGAATGAATTCATTGATCAAGAAATCCCAAAGCCAGCTTCAGCTAATGCATAAGATTTGGCTGAGTGCAAGAAGTGTGTGGTGAAGGTGAGACAGATCATCCTTGAGGGAGTTCGAGACCATATTGTCTCAAGTCTCCAAGGGAAGGATACTCCATTTTCAATTTGGAAGACATTGAAGGACCTATACTAGAATAGTAGCGACCAAAGGAAATTAGCGCTCAAGGATAAGTTTCAAAGAATCAAGATGGAGAAGGGTGATACTATTTCCAAATATCTAAACAAGCTCACCACCTACAAAGATGAGCTTGACAGTGTGGGAATAACTACTACCGATGATGATATGGTGAGCTTCGCTCTCCTTGGCCTTCCAAAGAGTTGGAATAGATACTAGGACTCTGTGAATGGAAGGGAGAAATTGTCAGAATTGGGAACGACTGTGGTCGGATCTCATGTAGGAGGAGATCAGGAGGAGCACACGAGATGGTTCTTCATCTAAGAATGATGATGAAGAAAATTTGGCCTTAGCAAGTAAGGCAAGGAAAGGGAAGGGGAAGGCTTCCCATTTCAAATCGAATTCTTCTCATGGAGGGAAGAAGGGTGACATGTCTAAAGTAAGATGCTTTAATTGTCACAAGATGGGACATTATGCAACTAATTTCCCATTGAAGAAGTCCAAGAAGGGATCCTCGAAAGGATCAGAAGGTGAGGCATTAACCTCTCAGTACAAAATAGACTTTACCCTCATCACATGCATGGTGTCATCGATGATGGGTTGTGTTTGGTATCTTGACAGTGGAGCCTCATTCCACATGACTGATGATAAAAATTTATTCAGTGCCTTAGAGGAGAAAGACCTCAAGATGCACATAGAGATGGGTGACGATAGAAGGTATAGTGTTTTAGGAGTGGGCACAGTTGCTTTTCAAAGGAAGCATGGAGCTCCTCTCACCTTGACAGATGCGATGTATGTGCCTGGACTGAAGAAGAACTTGGTATTAGTCGCGATGTTGGAGGACAAAGGCAACGATGTTGTCTTCAGTAAAGGAAAGGAATTCCTAAGACACATAGCCACGAGTCAGACCAAGAGGATAGGGTTTTGGGTGAATAATCTCTATAAACTAGAGGTAGATGATTGTGCATCATTGAGTGTGAAAGAAAAATTGGTGCAAAGCCAAGACATTGGCGAGTTGCGGCACAGGTGGTTGGGCCATTTTCATCATGGGGCTTTGAAGATAATGCAACAGATATCTACAGGACTTTGCAAAGGTAAACTTGAGCAAGTTGACACATGCAAAGGTTGTACCTTGGGAAAGTACACCAAGTCATCCTTTCATGATCGAGACAGTCGAGTAGAGGCTATCTTAGAGTGAGTTCATACAGACTTGTGTGGACCATTCTCGACGGCATCCACAGTGAAGAAAATGTATTATGTGATTTTCATTGATGACTATTCTTGTAAATGCTGGATTTATTTCATGTAGAAGAAGGACCAAACCTTCAAAAAATTTTGTGAGTTCAAAGCTTTGATCGAGAAAGAGTCGGGGAAGAATATCAAGGCCTTGAGAAGCGACACTGGTGGAGAATATGTCCCTCAAGTTAAGGACTTTTGTGTAGTGGAAGGAATTAAAATGAGAGTTGACGACACCTCATAACCCACAGCATAATGGGGTGGCCAAGAGGAAGAACATAACTATTGTAGGGGAAACACAAGCAATGTTTCATGACCAAGGCCTACCACTTCACTTATGGGCTAAGACATGCAACATAGTGGTCTATTTGTAGAATAGAAACCCGCATCACATACTTGGGATGAAGACACCAGAGGAAGCTTTCTCTGGTAGGAGACCAGATGTGGGTCACTTCAGGATCTTTGGCTCATCGGCATATTGTCATGTGACAAAGGATGCACAGAACAAGCTTGAGTTGACAGTAGAGTTGGGGATATTTGTGGGGTACACTGATACACCTCACAACTATCGAGTGTACTTGCCTACCAGTCGGAGGACAGTGGTTCATAGAGATCTCAAGTTTGATGAGAAGAAGGCCATGCGAGTTTCCCTTGAGAGGGAGCTCCAACTACAGGCTATGGAGGAACTATTGGTTCCTAAGGAAGAGGAGTCTTAGACTGATGTGGAGCAGCCGAATGCAGAGGTTCCAGGAGTGGGGACATCCACTCAATCAGAATATTCTAGAGATGGACAAAAGTGCATAAGAGAAGCTGATAGATTGTTGGAGGATGTGAGAAAGAATGTGGGAGCACCATCTTCTCAGCGCAGACAGAGGATGTCACCTTAGAGGTACATTGGATACATGGCCCTTGCTGGGGAATGTGTTGAGGCCGAGCCATCTTCCTTTGAGGAAGCAGTGCAACAACCAATTTGGGTTGATGCTATGGTGGAGGAGTATGACTCCATAGTTCGAAACAATATTTGGGATGTGGTTCCAAGACCGGAGAACAAGTCAGTTGTGAGTTCCCGTTGGATTTACAAGGTAAAGCAAGCTGCTAATGGTAGTGTGGAGAAGCATAAGGCAATATTTTTTTCCCGTGGATTTTCACAAGTCGAGAGGATCATGTTGCTGCAGTATATTTCAACAGAGGAGCAAGATGCTGACATTTTGACAAAGGCATTGTCAAAGTGTAAATTTGAGTTCCAAAGAGACAAGATCGGGGTGGCAGATAATCCCTTTTCTTGTTGAGAGGGAATGTTGAAATATGGCAACAAGAATATTCCAATTTAAATTTTCTTTGAATTAAAATTGAATTTAGTCTTAACAACTACTTGGAAATAATTAATTAATTAATTTTAAATTAATTAGTTGGAGAAATTCAAGTTAGAAGTCTTTCTGAATTCATGCAAGAGTTATCCCTTAAATTAAGGAGATAAGATTGAGCTATATTTGAGTTGTAATTAGTTAACTTATTTTACTGAGTTAAGTCCAGTTAAATTAGTTCCAAACTGTTTGACGAACCAATAATGAGTTAATAGTCAGTTGATGCATGCATGCACTCAACTAATGCTACTCCAATTAACTGAAGATTCCCTCATCAGAAACTCATGCTTGTCTATTCTGAGAAATACCCAATTAAGATTAAAGTCAAGGACAGTGTAGTATCAGTTGCATGTGTTTTCTCATGGAGAAAACTCATGCATGCAATCAAGGATTTAATCCTTGAGGATTGTGTAGTTTTGAAGGAGATCATCCACTTGGTAATAGGAGAATCATCCAAAAGGAACAACACAAGAAAATAGGAGCTTGGAGGGAAGAGAGGAAGGCTGGAGAGAAGCCAAGATTGCCTATGAGCATCTGTGAGGATTGTACTGAGAGTTGGCTAGCTGTGAGAGCTAAGGCTTTGTATAATTCCTATGTCTTTCCACCTTGTATGATAATACAGATAGTGGGGTTTTTAGCTGAGGATTTCCCCAAAGTATTTTCATGTGTATTGTGCCATTGATTCTTCTTCTTTTGGTTATATTCTTCAACTCAATCTTTAAGCTTCCACAAATTGATAGTAGAAGTAGGTTATAGTATTTTGCTTTGATTTATATTGCATTATCGGGTTAACCTACATCAGATTTTCTACACGAGGGAGATAATATATTTCTAGTGTGTTGTATGCTTAGTGGAGGGTTGTTTATTATCACTCGCCAACAATATTCCAGCCACTAGACTTCACTTGTTACAAGTCACCAGCAATGTGACAAGTTAACAGTGAGCTGAGCATATATGGTGACCTGAAATTGGCCCAAATAAGTGGAACTATTGTTGTAGATGATAATTCATAATGGTAGAAAGGAATCCATGGTTATTGATCCTTGCTGGAGATGAGAATTCATAATGGTAGAAAGGCATATATGGTTATTAATATTTTTCCAATAAGGCTTGGATATGTTGTAGATAATTCAAGTATTCATAACTCACTATATTTAGATGATCTAATTGTTGATTCATAAAATATTCTAATAATTCTAACAACTTAAGAGAAGCCTTCCTTACTCTTATTTGTTGATAAAGAACTGATACATTACATTATTGGGCTCATGTATTTTTTCTTGATTCATCAGAGCATCTTGTCACCATTTATTCCATTATACACCCAATAGAAAAAATGATTGATATTTTTAAATATTATATATTGTTTATAATTTTTAAAAGATATTATCTCATTCATATATAAATTTTTAAATACATTAAACTTTTCATAGAAGACAACATATTTTTTATTATGAACTTTTGATGCAGTAATATTACAAATATAGATACAATTGTAATACTCTGACTTAGTTACCGGAGAATCCATAGTAAGAACCATTTTTTGCCAACGTTTCAAATCCCAACCGGAATCCATCATCAGGACCAAATGAATGCTTGATAGAAGAAGAGCTGATTTGAGAGATAAATGGTAAAGATGAGGGAAAATTAAGATGAAGGTCGGTTGTCACTTTTTCTTTGAGAGGTCGGCCAATTTC
>APFE030432027.1:0-118024 GCA_000404065.3 Pinus taeda | reverse complement strand
TTATTATTGTGAATGATTAATTAGGAACTAATTATAATTATAATTATTTTAATTTATTAAAGCTATGTTACTAATAAGATTGTTAAGATCCTAAAGAGGAATAACATAAGCACGCAGGGATTATGGGCAATCGTGTTTCCCGCGGTTCATCCAAAGTTCCATCCAATGTAGTGAAGGTCATAACACTATATGGTGGTGCCCAACAATTAGAAAGGCCAATAAAAGTAGTAGAGCTGATGCTCAACAATCCTTTGCATTTTGTCTACTATTTATGCATAGGTTCCTCCCATTCATTTCGCTCTAATAACAGGCCATGCCTAGCTAATATTTATGCTTCCATAGACAACATGATCTATCTCAATATCACACTAGTGTTAACGAGCATCAAAGGAAGGGGATTATTATAGCAAATACAGTTGGGATTATGGGCAATCATGTTTCTTGTAGTTCATCCAAAGTTCCATCCAATGTAGTGAAGGTCATAACACTGTATGGTAGCATCTAGTAATTCGAGAGGCCAATAAAACAACGGAGTTGATGCTCAACAATCATCTGCATTCCGTCTACTATTCCACCACCTTAGAAATGAAGGAGCGAATCTAAAACTACTACATAAAGGGGGGTTTTAAGACAATATTTGAGACAATTTTTTGGTAAATTGTCTTAACTTGAGACAAAAAATCCTTGTGTATTGTCTTAAATATTTTCTTTAAGCAAGTGTCTCAAAAATTATTGTCCTAAAGAATATTTTCTTAAAAAATTGTCTCTATAAAGACAATATACAAGACAAGCATTATTGTCTCTTAGGAGACATATTCATTATTGTCTCTCTAGAGACAATTTCATTATTGTCTCTCTAGAGACAATTTCATTTTTGTCTCTCTAGAGACAACACTCAGATTAGAGACAATATGTTTTTAATACTAGTTATTTTCTCTCCAAAGATAATAATTTTTTTATTTAAAGATCACTTTTGTCTCTCTAGAGACAATATAAACAATGAATCCAAAAGTATCTCACCATTGAAATAAATTGATATAAAAAACATTAATTAAAAATAAACTACAAAATCGTTGATTAATTCATGTTAGTGCACAGTGAAATCGAACCACCAACCTCCTTCTTGCAAGGCATACACTCTTCCATTGAGCTAGCACAGTTGAGAGAATTATGTGAAAACTTATGGAAATCCTTAAAATTACATTTATAGCCATTGATTTAAAAAAAAAAAAAATATGTTTGACACATGATCTATAATCTTTATAAAAACTAAAATCATGCAAACCATATTTTTAACTTACTAAAATAACTCAAGGGAGTTACCTGAATGTCACACCTTGCAACATGACCCACACAACTTGTGGAGTCCATTCAATGTATTGCTACAATGCCATATTATCAGTGCAAGAATGAAATTGAGCACGAAAGGACCAATAATATTAATCATCTACAAAACCCGCTAACAACCTTGTTTCCATATTGCTAACATACTATATGCTGCAGGTGAATGAAATTTTCCTAATCACCCAAGATATTGATTTAAATTGCCCATTTTACATAATAATTGCGCCCTGAATTTCAACCCACTTACAATGAAGTGTCTGTACAAAAACATATCGAACATACTCCATCTGCACATTGATATAAAATGCCCATTTCACATAATAATTCAAAGAGCATTGGCCTAAAGTGGAAGAGTTGCCAAGGATACAATGGAAAACCTTCCTAAGTACCCCTAGGGTTCAACTTCGTTAAATGACTCTGTAACATTTGAAGTCTCATCGAAAATCATGTTAAAATATACTATTAATTTGAAAACATAAACTATCATTACAAATTGCACGGATAAAATTTGTAACAGAGATCTAACTCAAAGCAACAAAAAATGGATATCAACTTGGAATATTAAACCAATATCTCAAAATCAAGGCATCATAAATCAAGAATAGCTCAAGAGAACCAATACTCCCAAAATAACTTGTAAAGTAGTGATATTAGCAAGTGGATCTATAGTCAAAGGATGTATGCATTATCATTCATTGGCCTAGAAAGGTAACTAGGGCCTCTCAAGCTCGCAAAGAGTCATATATATTGCAAAGGAACAAATATTGTTGAAATATTCATGGAATATTAGGAAACAAACAATAATATGGAAAAATCGTCAACTCTTCTAAAAGGGGTGCCATTATTAAGCAATATGACTTCAAAAAACATTGCAATGTTGGGGACTCCTCAAATTATAATCTCCCATCTCACTAGTTTCTCTCAAGCTTCCAGTATCCAAATTGAAATAAATGTGAGTACAGAGAAAGCTATTGTTTAAGTCATTTGACAGTTGGGAGGCCAATTGATTCCTCAAAACGAATGATACATAGACTCAAATGGCCAATCAAGTAATTCAATCCAACCATTAATTGAACTGTAATTGGATTTGATAATAAAATTAAGAAAAAGAAAATTAAATATTGCATTGGCCCTAAATTCCCAACAAACCACCCAATGATAGTTAGAAAATTGCCTCCGAGATCTAGAAATATATAGAGATTAGATAAAGGAGGAGCATAGAGAAAATATAATAGGGAGTCAAATATAGAGAATGGGTAGAGAATGAAGGTTGCTATCATATGAGGATGCAAACCAAAACAATGATATTTCTACCAAAACTAGGGTACATTACATAACATTTCATCTATACTTAACATCTTTAATCTCTTTTTATTATCCTTCTCTCAATTTATACTTGAGAGACAATCAAACCACTAAATGCCCTGTCTACTTATATGATGAGCCCAAAAGAGATACAACTACCCTGTCCTCCAACTTCAAATAAGGCATATCACCAAATCACAACCTTCTCTATTCACATCCATGTTCCATCTAAATAAGCTGACTATCATCCAAACACTTTTGAAGATAAACAACAAGAGACCTGGAATAGGTGGGAAGAAAAAAGACTACCAACATGTTTCCAACATGCTACACTAAAGAAAATCGATGTTATAATAGCCCCTACAAGGGAATTCCCCTCCAAACAATTTCATAGCAAGGATACACTTCCAAGTTCCAAGTAGCCAAATCAATCAAACAAGCTCTCTCTCATTCTTGGGCAATCGACCCTCTCTCCACCATACTTTGACCATAAATAGGAATGTAATATCCATTCCAAATACCAACACTGTGCTTAACTAGGAAAACTAACGTGAAACATAATACATCCTATGGAAGTGGAAGAGAATGGGAGCATTCCCTTTCTTGGCATCCTAATCAAAAGAAACCAAGATGGCTCAATTTCTCACCAGGTCCATCATAAGAAAACCCACACAGAGCATTACATTCATGCCAACTCACACCATCATCTTGCTCAAAAGCTAGGGGTTCTCAACACTCTTGCTACCAAGGCAGTTCGCATTTCAAATCAGGATCATTTTGAACAAGAGAAGAACCATCTTATGGATGTTTTTGAAAAGAATGGATATAGAAGATGATAAGGCATCAAAGCTTTCGAGAAATATGAGAATCCTAAAAACAAACAACCTATGGGTGAGTGTTTTGGTAAGGTCAACCTCCCCTACATATTGGGCACCACTAATAAAATTTCATATATTTTAAAGAAAAACAACATAAAAACTACCTTTAAACCTATGAGCACCATCAGCAGATGCCTAAAATCCGTTAAAGATCCCATTGATCCTAAATGCCATAAAAGAGGTTTACCTGGTTCCTTGTTCTTGTGGCAAAACCTACATTGGTGAGACCAGTCAATCAATCTCAACTAGGATACAAGAGCATGCAGCTGACATTAAGCATAACCGTTCCAAAACCTCAGCTTTGGTCAAGCACTTCAATAAAACCAATTATCATATTTCTATTGAAAACTCTTGTGTTGTGGCCAAAATTGATCATTATCACCATAGGAAATTCAGATAAGCTATTGAAATAGGTAAACACCCTAACAACCTTAACCGCAGTGATGGTTGGAAAATTAGCGATAATTGGATCCCGACTCTTACCTCTAATCCCGCCTTCCCATAAATATTCCCTGCCCTCTTATCCCTTGACTGCCCTCTTATCCCTTGACTTGACCTCCAGGCTCTTCCTTTGTATTACACTAACCCTATATTCATTTAACCATTTTCTTCAAATCATCAAAAATAAATATTTTTCTTATAATTATCAAAAAAGTTAAAAAGAATTTAATCTAACAACTTTCATTTAAACATTCAATTCTAAAATATAAATCTTTATAAAGTAATCAATTAGGGTATAAAAACATAATTGAAAATTTACAATACACTTAACCTTTAACAAAAAAAGAACAAAAAAGTTTTTATTTAATTTAATTCAAAACATTAGATTCATTATTGGGATTAATATTGATAAGTGATTATAAACTAATTAAGATAATCATGTAATTAATAAAAATTAATTAATAGTACATAATTATTAATTAGTTTATAATCACTTATCAATATTAATTATAAATTAAAATCCCAACTTTAATCTTAAAAGAAGAAAAACTAGATATTAAATTAGAAATTAAAAACCAATAACTAAAATAATTATTAAGTTAACAATAAATTTAAATTATAACAAAACTGTAATAGACCTGTCGGCTTATATCCATTCCCATACCAACCTTAGCCTTATTTATTAACCCTATTGAGTTTTGACTTATTCACTCATGGATCCATTCCTGATGATGAACCACAGAGGTTGGTTCGAAACGTTGATTCCTACAAACATGAATGCGATGACGCCAGAAGATAATTCTACATATAATACATCCTCCCGACCACTATTAATTACTAGAAAATTAGATCCTTGTGTTGTTGGACATGATGCTTAGTTTGAAACTGTTGCAAACACCAATCCCACATAGAAACAATTGAAAGCCTCACTCCAAATAAGTCCAAGCTGCAAGCACTTATTTCCTATACCCCTCTAATGTAATAACAACTCCATGCATAACAAGATTCAATTAACATTCATTATTCACCTTTATTTCAAATCACAACATGTTTTTGCAAGTATGAATTAGATTCCGTAATTGATTATGCATAATGTTCTGCATGGATACCTTTGTTGCATTGAAGGCATCTTCCACTCTTAAACTCTTTTCCTTCAACTATGTCTCTGTTTGTGCTCCCACCTATCAACAATTATGAACACTATCATATACCCTCCATTCTTACTTTAAACAAATATACATTGAAATGCAATCACCAACATTCATCAACTAGATTCATATTGCTATAATGCCAATAACAGGGAATTGCTACAAATAAATACCATTAATTCAACCATGCCAAACTGTACTTGGATAACAACTCCACCTTAAATCTTGGTAATTCTTTCATTCAATTTTTCTTTTTGTAGTCTTGTTCTGCAACCTGCAAAGAAAATGAGAATGGTATCATTAGTGAAAACCTTTGATAATATAGGTTGATATAGAAGTTAACTATCAAGTCAAACATATTATGATATTAAAGCAACCTTAAGTTATTTAAATTTAATGTTTGTAATTATTGTTGCATGTTCCTTCAAAGGCACATATATTCAAAGTATAAATCGTGCATCAAAATTGTTGCTTTCTACACTCCTGTCTTAACAAATCACAAATTAAATTTGAGATAATACCATCATCATGAATGATATTAATGAGGAGATCCCTCCCTACAAGGTGATGGCCACTTTACAATATATGGTGGCTATACAGAGAAAATAAGACAATAACTTTAAGCCTCCATTTGGATAAAGCAACCTATTTTTAAGTTATAGAGAATAAGCACACCTCAATCAAGCTTCTAATTTGAGACACTCTTTTATTAACATCTTCCTAAGTGCTCCCATCACCAACTATCGTTGTTGAATCCTTGGTAAGTACCACCTTGGCTGCAGTACCTAGAACCTTACTTCCAACTTTATGCAAGGGAAAATCCAACTTCATCCCTGATAATAGTGCCTGCACAAAGAAAGAATAAAAAAAAACAAAATCTACATAAGATATTAGAAACCTGTGACTATAGACATAGTGGAGAGATTTTATTCTCAATACCTCTCACTCAGTGAAAATTTATCGTATTAACATAGAAAGTTGAACTTATAGAGCAAACCCATTACCAAATAAATATTGTTTCCACGACAAATGATATAAGACTACTTATATAAACATTGACATTTGTACTTAAGCTTAGTGCATGAAAGTCCTTAATGTAGCTAAACTTTAAGAATACCTCCATTCAATATAGCAATGTCATCCAAATATTGGCTTTTCCACTCTCCAAATCTAGGATTTTTCAAAGTGCCAAACTTCAATGCACCACGAAGCTTGTTCATTTCCAAATTCCCGATCAGTGAATTTTAAAAATAAATTGCAAATAAATAGAAATTTAGAAACCCTCTTCCCATACTTAGTAGTGGTCATATTTCTTTCTAATTAGTATTCTAAATCCAATATTGTATAGATTCAAGAAATAACAGAAGGTTCATAGGGCACAGATTTTAAAATTTCGTAAAAACCAAGACCAACCCAAATTGAACCAGGAGGATGTGCCATGGATATATGATAGTTTAAGGTAATTGAGAAACAATTCCACAACTCAGATGAGAGTTTATTCTAAAAATGTTACACGTGATTTCTATCCATTCTCTTTTCATTACAAGGAGCACTAACAAATAGAAGCACAACAAAAAAAGGCAAGAAGCTTTCGATTCACATCAATTACCTTGTAATTTTCATACTCCACAAACAATTTCTCACTTTCTGTCACAAAGTATAGAGAAATATATCCACGATCAAATTGCATTCCCTCAACGACATACTGATTTTTTTCATCACTTTTCCCCTCTTCAAGTGCCAGAACACATTTCCTTCCAATTTTACGCATAGCCTCTGCTATAATGTTTCCTATTTCATAATTATTCCCAACACTTATTGTAGCAACAACTGCTAATTCACTATCTTCAACTTGGAGAATAATGTCGATTACAGGGTCTTAAGTTTTAGCATGTACACTTCCTTACAAATAACATCTATCATAGATGTTTCACAAGTAACTACTCAATATTCTACCTTGGAGTCTGCAAGAAACTCTAGCTGACAATTTTGGATCAACTAATCTAGCATGTTGAACTCACAAATAATCTAGTGAAAGATGAAGTCAGTAACTATACTAGGGGGACTACTTAAGAAGGATTTCCTTATTTCTAGAAAGGTTCCCTACATTGGAATGATTGAATATCTAGTGGTTAATCTAGTATAGATGCCATGAAAGCATGTAATGATGGATGTACTGAATCAATGATGATAAATGTCCATCCTACTTATGGTTTGTTGATGCCACATAGCTAGGGTACTCCTTTGGGGGAAAATATTGAGTTTGACTTGTAATATGACACAATCCCTGTGTTCGGAGGGAGAACCTGTAGATTATAGAGGGAACCCTACCAATTACAAAAATTCTCTCATGTATACAACTGATGAGATGGGTGAATATGTAATGAGTCTTAATGATGAGCCTGTGGAAATTTCTAAGATTTGATGAATGAGGATGAGAGGCATGAGCCTACTAGTCTATGGAATATTAGTTTTGATCCGGCTCCTTCTAAAGATGGTTTTGGAGTAGGTGTATTTCTGGTTTCTCCTACGGATACTCATCATCCTTTTTCCTTCAGATTGGAGTTTTAATGTACCAACAATGTGGCTGAGTATGAAGCCATGATGTTGGGTCTTAAGACTACAAGGAAGACAGGAATGAAAATGCTGAAGATTGTGGGTGATTCCGAGCTAGTAATCAATCAGGTGAAAAAACAATGTCAAGCTAAGTATCCAATACTAAGATAGTATGAAAATAAAGTATAGGTGATTCCTGAGCCCACACATGTGGGGAGCTTCTGGGCACTATTTTGCCGTCAAGGAGAGTCTGGATGCTCCTTCATAGATTGAGAACATTTTGAACTCTCAACAACTGAGAAGTATGCAGGAGCAGCTCCCATAATGTAAGTGGGTTAGGGCAGCAACATCAAGAACATTCTCATCATTCTCGGTAGTGTTCATGGACTATCTAGAATGTTTCTCTTCTATTTTATCACACCCAGTAATAAGAGAACCAAGGGAATGGGTTTCCCAACCGGGGGAGTGGTTCCCATCATTTGTATTTTTTTCTACATATCCATAAACAAAGGAGGCAATTCTGTTAATAGTATCTTTCCACCATTCAATTTAGCCAATATCACCCTTCAGTCTTGGGATTAACTTCCATATTTGCTTTATGGTATTTAGGCTTGTTGATATTTTCAAATAAGAGAACTGTGCTAATTTCTTTGCCAATTTAATGGCAAAGAGTCCATAGACAGTTGAATTTTGGCCACCTAGAATGTCATGAAAGCTGAATAAATTCTCCATTTATTTAAAATAGTTGGTATTACTACCAATTTCTAGTAAATACCCCTAGATATCACCTTAAAATATGGTGAGGAGAGAAATATCTAGGAATCACAACCTGAAAATGTCAATTGCATACCACACTATTAAAAATGTTTTCCACTGTGTGAATAAATGCCAAAACCTTTCTACTTGATAATATTGAATCAAATTATCAAACACCACAAGGATCTAGAGTCTACATTTTGCTTTAAATGTGAAATATGATTTTCACAAAAAATGTTGCACAACCAGAGTGATATCAAATGCCTTAGTAGGATGCTTATTCAAACATTTTAATTTTTCTGCATGATGAGGCTAATTTTAAACCATGCATTTAATTTAATTTTATATTTAAAGATTGGTAATGAATAGTTATGTGTTAATTATATACTCAGGTAGTTGTAATTAGTAATGATATACTAAGAAAATGTATTGGGGTGTCACTCAGAACAAAATCAATATATGCAATGTGCGGCCTTCCTACAATAAAGGCCAAAGATATTATGCCTTCTGACTTTTCTATTTGGCAAAATAGAAAAATCAGTCCTCTTCATTCCTTAATTTATTGGAATATAGAATGCATTGTAATTTGAATCATTGTGCTATCTCAACTACAAAAACTTGGATCATTGTAAACTCCTTCATATCAAAATATATTAATATGAATCACCTTTTCAAGATTGGTCAAATAGAATGTCCCGACTAAATATAATCTTGTGCTTAGAATGATTCCCGATCCTACTTGACTCTAAAGGCTCACACCCAATTTTTGAATTCTTTGATCAAGTACATGTACACATGCAGTACCTCGAAAAGCACAATGATTGATGTTATAAACACTCATATATTGTCACATGTTTATTTTTATAGCTAGTGTAGATCACGTGTAAACATGCTTGTTAGCGTCAAGAAAAACTATGCTGCCTTTTAACTGTGGAGATTCATTTCTTATTTTCCATATAATAAATTCTTCATTACTTAAAAACATATGTTTTTAATTTTATCACTAGTTATTCTTTCGTCAATATCATGTTTCTTGCAAAATACTATATTTGGGAAAAATGGATATAATTATATGAAAAAGATAAATTAGATTTCATATTCTATCACATTGATGCTACTCATCATATTTGGTTTTCTATATAAATAGTTACACAAATTTGTAAAATATTCTCAAAAGTAATCCCCATATAAGATTCTGGAGTGTTTTTATCCTATGCATAGGCCATCTTCACTGCAAAGATAACCTTTTCCTATTTCTAAAATATGCAAATAATTTCCTTAAACACTTTGATATCAATCATGAAAATGTCTATATGTTATACATTTGTCATCTCATTGATTCATGATAGATCATGCAAATGTTTGATGTATTACTCTGTAAAATGACACAATGAATTTGTGTGTGATATTCAGTTGGAAGATATTTATGCAAGTCTGTATCTGGTCAAGTGTGATATAACTCTTTCCAAAGTAGAGCATTAGGTAGGTGAAAAGAAAAGTAAGGCAAGGAAATTTTGCAGTGGCATATGTCTGTTCTAGTTCTGATATGTGTCATTTGGGCTCCTATGTTGGTATATATATACTTACCTATTTTTTTCTTGTTAACACATTGAAGTTTTATGTGGGGAAGAATTTTACCTCATCCATAAGGCACCAAAGGATGGTCCTATTGAATCAACTAATGTAACACTATATGTAGGGATAAGGCTTTATGAAAAAACGAAGGCCAAGGAATTGGTGAAAAGATCACTCATTATACCCACACACTGTGAATCATAACCTAAGCACATCAATGTATCTTAAAGATGAAAGAACAACCAACTCGATCATAGGATTTTCAAAGTCAATCTTCAATTTAAGGCATTGTTTCCCTATCTCTCTGGCCCACTCCATTGCCTCCCAAGCTAACTAGACCCCTGGACAAACCTAGTCCACTTCGGTCACACTACATACTTGGAAAATCACTAGATCCTCAAAGCAAAAGCCTTTGCCACAAATTTGTAAGCAATGGTAAGCAAAGTAATAAGCTACCAACCACCTATTGAGTCTCTCATTGCATTCTTAGGAATAGGCTTCATCAAGCCATAATAGAGACTTGAGGGACTCAAAGAGGAACCTAGAAACAAAAAAATCTACATCTAAACAACAAATATGATCCCAATAAAGTCCCACGTGAACTTAGAGACTTCATAAGGCAAACCATCCAATCTTGACGAATTTCCATTTTGCATAAATTAAAGGAAGCACATAAATCATATCTCATAATAAAATGAACCAACATATCATTGTCCCCAATAGTGACCTTGAAAAGAATTATCATGCAATAAGCATCTTGGAAAACACCCACACTATTTGTCAAAGTAAAAAGAGAAAATATAGACAAAGGAATACCACTGCTACATATGTACAATATATAAAGTCCATATATACAACCCAACCTCCACACTTGTCTCCTTCACACTCAAACATGGTCAGGTCCCCCCTAAAGATGCATTAAGTTGTCAACAAAGAAGAGGCCATCAAATTCCACAACTATTCTTTCTCAAAGCTAAGGATAGGGGCATACAAAATTAAAAAATGTATCACGTGGTCCTAAATCAAGAACATGACCCAAACACACATGCCTACTGAATCCAAACCACAAGCAATCACATGATTCTGCAAAGACAAAGAAAGACATTAGGGGAATTTTGAGGTCTAAAATGGGCTCCTAAGGAAATTATAAAACAATAGTGGAAATAATAAAATAAGATTAGATTACATCATCAAATTTTAGAGGGAAAAAAGAAAAAATTTGTTTTTTCAACTTATCTCCTTATGCATTTACTCAAATTTTGAGAGGCAACACTCGTTGGATGCAGAATTTGATTCCTCATCTAAGGAGTACCCATGTTGCATAATTTCAATGGACCTCACTACACGAAAAATGAGAAATACATGAAAAACATGATAGAAATCATGTTTTTTCATGTATTTCTCATTTTTTGTGTAGGAGGGTCCATAGAAAGTATTCAACATGGGTACTCCTTGGATGAGGAATTAAATTTCGCATCCAACGAGTACTCCCACTCAAAATTTGAGTAAAACCTTAGGGAGATAAGTTGAAAAAATAGTTTTATTATTTTTTTTTCAATCCTTTTACTTTTTTACTCAAAAAATGGTAAATCATCCCCCATGGTTGACATCATCATCTTGAATCCTATTGGTTCTTATCAATTTTATTTTGGTTGTACATTTTTCATAGGAGGCCCATTTTAGACCTTAAAATTCCCCTAATGAGAAAGCACTATGCCTCGACTCCCTTGAAAATGCTCAAAATTCCTAAACTAGGCCATTCCAACAATTGCTCATTTGCTTCTGAAGCTCCAAACCAAATCCCCCTAGGTTAAAAAAACAAGTCTATATCAACAGCTTTACAAGGGATATCATCCACAAATGTGGGGAAGCATCGCTTGGATTTCCCATGAGATTTTCCTTCGAAATAATAATAATAATGACTATATATATGGGGTTTGTAATAGTTTCAAGTCTCATTACCAAAGTGGCACATTCCCATGTTGGGATTCCATTCCTTTGGAGTGTAGGTCCCTAATGTTATAGCATCCTCCTTCACTCTGCCATTGACATCACTAAGTGGCTTTGGTGTGATGCCTTGTGGACCCTGTTTGGTTTGTGGTTGTTATCTATGTGATGCTCATAATAATTACAAGTCTTACTACTATGATGTAGTATCCCTATGTTGGGAATCCATTCCACATTAATAACTTTCTCCTTCCTCCTATGATTACTTTCCACTACTACAAATGTACAATATATGAAGTCGCAATGTAGGTCTCCAATGAAGTTGGGATATGAAGTCACAACACACGCCTTCAAGAAAGTAAGGATGGATAGCTAATTTTATTGCAAACTATAGTGTAAAATAGAATGAAAAGAACATGTTTTGGAAAGTGAAAAGAAGAGGGTAAAATATCATCCCTATATCTATGAAATGCAATCCCAAAAAGAATGAAATATATCATGGAAACATATACACCATAAATAATAACAGTAATGAAAGAAAAATGCATGACTACCAACCTATGCTTTCACAAACGAATAAGTTTGGTCAAATAATATATTTAGAGTTAACAAGGAAAATGTCACCAATATATAGATGATTCATGGGAACATAGACACTGTAGAGTTCTTCATCTCCACTCTCAACCTGCATATGAAAATGGCAAAAAAGTAAGAACTACCTTCCATACAAATTGAAATAATATTTATTTAAAATATACCATGTCAAAAGACATTGCATGTTTACCAATAAACATGGAGTTTTATTTATGACAATAATGATAATTTGCAAATAGATATGAATTTGCAGATATGCAAGAAACATTTCTATCTTCCACTCAATTTCAACATTCATGTGGAATGCTTCAGTATTAACTCAACTTCAAGGATATCTAAAGCATAAGAAACAACCTGAAGGACAAGTAATGATGTAATAAAACCGAAGGAATATTCCCCTCGATGTGGATGACAAATAATTGCAACCTCTTTAAAGTCCCTTGTGTTCTGATATGCAAAGAATAAGCCATGTATAAGCTTTAAAAACACTTTCTAACAAAACAATAAAAAATTACCACCTTATCCACAATCTTAACTTCAACTCTTCAATTAATAATACATGTATCCACAAATTTATTGTATTTTACCAATTCATATCTCATTGAATAGAAAGCTAGGAATCCATTATAGTTCAATCTATTGAAAAGCTTCAGAAATTAAATCGGATATATTTTCTGCAATATCTTTTTTGCTAAGGCAAGAGACGTTCCTTCCAAATCTATTAATCGAAAAATAATTTACAAAATTTAGAGCTGTCCACCAAACAAAGTGGACCAAGAACAAGGTTGCTCACCGCCAGAGGCAAGGTCCCCAACCTAAAACTGAGACCGCCTAAACCAACCAAGATAACCGTGACTACCCAGTCATTGTTGGACCCTACAGCGGAGGAGAAATTCACTTCACATAGATAAGCAAACCTTAACTCCCCGGCCCCACACAACTGCACGTTCAAACGGGATCATTGAACCCTGCTTCTAAATCTAATGGCTCAAAACACATCACTTGGCCCCAAAAGCCAGAATTCCAACCCGCTGAAACTTAACATTACCAAGAAGCCACACACTGGATAACCTTCCACCCCAACCAAACAGCATGATAATATCTGACCATTGATTAGTGCCTCGATATCCAATGGACAAGAACAATATTGCACCACAGAAATGCCCAAGCTTTACCGTGCGATGAGGGTGGTTTACATCCCTCTCACTCCTCCATGTGTCATTAGGTGTATGGCATCGCTTCCAACAGACAAAGACCACCTTACGATTAAGAGTGGTGTGATCACCAGGAAATTGTTCAGGAAGCAGTTTTTCCTTCCACTTGGTGAAACCGTGGGAAAAATAGCTGCCATTATACTCCCGAGCACCTTTCATTACCTTTGGAATGTTGAGCCCGCCGTTCCAGTCCTCCTTGTCATGATTGAAGTGTCTACAACCAGGATTTTCGCTGATCTTTATGGAACGAAGCCAGTTGCCTGGCCAATGCCGCTGAATCCTGGAGTTGGAATTATTAGTGCTGCTAAAGCCTGCCTTAATTTGTCGTCCACCTGCATGTTTGACCAAAATGAGGGGATCCAATCGAGAATTTCTCATTGAGACCTTTCATTTTCAGTGTTATCCCACAACACTTTTTTGTCCTCTTCCGCAAGATTGTGACTAAGAGTTTTCAGATTGTCATGTTGCATTGCTTGCCACCCTATCACAACTTTGCTTTCCTTGCAACTAAATCCTTGGTTGGCCAAGAAATCCGCCAGTTTGTTAGCCTTTCTATGCACATGATTGAACCTGACTGAGAAAAGCCCCTGAAGGTGACCCCGAATTCTCTGAAAAACCCGGATCAACTTCCAATGCTGAGACACTTTCTCCGGCTCTGAACCACAATTCATTTTTTTAACCGAGTTAATAACTAACTCAGAGTCAACTTCAATGATCACGTTGTGGTAGTTTTCCTGCTTCAACAAATCTAAGCATTTCTCCATAGCCATTAATTCCGTCATATTATTGGTGGCTCTTCCTAAATGATAATGGAAGAGAGAGAGGATGTTACCTGCTTCATCCCGCAGAACCCCCCCAAAGCCAACTATTCTAGGGTTGCCTTTAGAGGCTCCATCTATGTTGTATTTCAAAAAACCTCTTGGAGGAGGTTGCCACTACTCTTTTTCAAACTCCCTTTTTCTTGCTGTTTTGTTCTGGCTTAGGGGGATGATCCCCTACAATCCTAAAAGCCTGAGAGTTCTCAAGTCTACTCCTGTGGGAGGATTTTTGGGAAGATTTCTGACTATTGAGCTAACCATCTCCTTGATCTGTTTTAAGATCTGATCGAACAGGTGAGGAGCGGGATTCTTTTCATTTTTAAAGATTCTCTTATTCCTTTCTTTCCATATATTCCAAATAATAAAACTTGGCATGAGGGCCCAAGCAAGGTTGAGAACTTCATTATCTGAAAAATTTCTCCTCCATCTATTAAGGGTGTTAGTAATACTCTCCTTGTCCCTATCAAACTGTTGAAAGATGTTGGAAAAATAATCCCATAGTTTGGAAGTGAAATTACAACTGTTGAGAAGATGTTCCATAGTTTCCTCTTGGGCTTCACAGAGTTGGCATATGGAAGGTCATAGTATGCCTCTCTTTCTAATGTTATCCCAAGTCAAGATTTTCCTTTGAAGAACCAACCACATTTAGAGTTTGATCTTCATCCAACCTTGATGCCTCCAAAGGTTTAGCCAGATTCTGTTCGGAGCCTAGGAAACCAACTCAAGGAGAACACTTTTTTCTTCCTTGATATTGAAGATGCCTTTAGTGTTGTTTCCCCATCTGAGTTGGTCCTGCCCTTCAGACACCAAGATCATCCTTTGTTTCAACATTTTTCCAAGAGCCTTTGCTTTTTTATTTAGCGTTCTATCATTCTTGCAATCTATATCCTTCCATATCCTCCATTTTTCCAGTATTGTGGGTGTCATCCAAAAAATCTTTCACTCTAGTCAAACCTTGGGTATCAGTCTCATGTTTAAGGTTCCAAAAATTCTCTTTTAACAATTTCGGTTCTTGTTGCCATTTGTCATCCCAGAAAAGAGCAAGGTCTCCTTCTCTAATTTCCCAGAAGCTATTTTGTTGTACTAAACCTTTGTTCTCCCAGGCTTTATTCTAGATGATAGAGCCTTTTATGTTACCAAACATCCTTATGAGATCAGTGTGATTCCATGAGCTAACATATTTTTCTTTCCATATGCTTGCCTAATGGGCCTTGGGATTTTTAACCCACCTCCACCATAGTTTGGCCCCTAGAACCTTACTTAGGATCTCCTAGTCATCTAAACCAAGGGCCCCATGATTCTTGGGTTTACAGATCTTTTTCCAAGAGACCAAGGCCCACTTCTTTCTAGCTTCCTCCCTACCCCAGAGAAAATATCTTTGGATGTTTTTGAATTGCTGCAAAACTCCTTTAGGGGCTGGTAGTGTTGATAGCATGAAAATTGGAATTGATTGGAGCACCGCCTTTGTTAGCATGAGTCTACCTACCAGATTTAAGGATCTTTTCATCCAATTACTGACTTTATCCTGCATTTTGTTGATCAACAGTTCTTAAATGCTCTTTTGCAAGGGTTTCACCGTGAGAGGAACTCCTAAATACTTTGAAGGGAGGGAATCCCTCTGAAAGCCAAGAATTCTGGAGATATTTCTCTGAATAGCAATATGAGTATTAAAGAAAAAGAAAATAGATTTGGAGAGGTTAACTTCCATACCTGAAGCCATTGCAAAATCATTTAGTATTTGTTTGTACGCCTGAGCCTCTTTGACTGTGGGGATACCTTGTAACATGGTATCATCCACAAATTGTTGATGAGTCAAAGCCTGACCATTCTCCTTCAGAGGAAGACCTTGAATTTTGCCCATAACTCTGGCATGCTTGAAAGACTAGCCAAGACCTTCCATCATGAGTATGAATAGGAAGGGGGAAAGTGGGTCCCCCTGCCTCATCCCTACTGAAGGAAGAAAAATCTCAGAAGGAGAGCCATTAACCAATATTGAAAAGCTGGAAGAGGTGACCAAGGCCATGCCCCATCTCACCCAGTTGTGATTAAAACCAAACGCCTTTAGAACTTTCTTGATATAGGTCTAGTTCACTTTGTCATAAGCTTTTGCTATATCCAGTTGCAATATCATACCAGCTCTCCTTGTGTTGTTTAAAGAGTGAACTACCTCATGAGCTTGAATAATGTTGTCTAGAATTTGTCTGCCTTCAACATATCCTAATTGTTCCCCCAAAATGAGAGAAGGAAGTAGAGGTTTAAGTCTGTTGGCCACAACCTTGTATATTATCTTGTAAACCACATTGCAAAGAGCTATGGGTCTGTACCTATCTAGTGTTTGAGCATTTTCCTATTTAGGGATTAGGGAGATGAAGGAGGTGTTCAGAGCTCTCAAGATGGTTCTGTTGATCCTAGAGTCTTACACAACATTCAAAGTATCCTCTTTTACAATATTCTAGCAAGCTTTAAAGAAATCTACATTGAAGCCATCCGAGCCAGGTGCTTTTCCATTCTGCATGTCATTGAGAACTTCATTGACCTCTTCTTCAGTCACTGGTCTGTTGAGGTTGTAGTTGTCCTCTCTAGACACCAGCTTAGGTATATGCTTTATTAAGTCCTTGATGTGATGTTCCCTTTTTGGATTACTTTCCTGGGTTATTTCTCAGAAGTGTTGAACTAACAACGCTTCTATATCTTCATGGGATTATAGAAGTTGTCCATCCTTCTTTTTTATTGAGACAATTCTATTGTGTGATCTATTCGCCATGGTGTCTCTAGGGAAAAATCTTCTATTACGCTCTCCTTCTTTTAGCCATTGGACTCTAGATTTTTGTCTCCAAAATATCTCCTCTTGTATACACAAGTTTTCCCAGTCTAGATGATGTTTCTCCACTAGATCATTTTTTTCTTTATCAAAACCTTTTGTGATCATAGCTTGGTTGAGTTTATCCATTTTGTTTTCGACTGATTTCTTTTCTCCAAAAATATTTCCAAAATCTTTCTTATTCCATTCTTTGAGCCTCATTTTTATGTGCTTTAATCTTTTATGAAGCATGAACATTCAAGTTCTCTGGATCTTAAGATCTTCTGCCCACCATTTGTGAATATTACTGATGAAATCTGGGTGTGAAAGCCAAATATTCTCAAATCTAAAAGGTATGTTCTGGGGGGTACCCATACCCTGGATCTCCATTTGAATTGGCCAGTGGTCAAAGCCTCTAACGGGAAGAACACTTGCTATTATTTCCTTATCTAATAGCATTAGATCCTCAGAGATAATGAATTTGTCCAACTTGGATGCTACCTGAGACTCCCCTCCTCTCTCGTTATTCCAAGTGAAGAGGCCATTGTTTGTTTCCACATCCACTAATTTCATATTGTCTGTAAAGATTTGAAATGATAAAGAATCTTTACTTAGTGCTCTGGTTCCACCTTTTTTTCAGAAAGAGATTTTATCATATTGAAATCCCCTCCCAAGATCCAAAGTATTTCTGCATGTCTCTCCCTGAGATACCCAAGGGAATCTATCAGCCTAAGTTTCTCCTCTATCCTTTGAGGGCCATACACATTCGTGACTATATAGGTACTTCTGTCCCCTACAGGCTGAATCACTATTGATAAATAATTCCTTGCAGCCTCTACATTAATTATGTCAATTTTTTTAGGGTTCCAAAGAGTGAGAATACCTTACTGGGCCATTTGCTATGTAGTTGCCTTAACTTTTGAATGGAACATTTCGTTTCCTAGATAAAAATTATATCTGGAGCAGCCTGTTTCATTTTATTGCTTAGCAATCTCTATTTTCTTTTACTTCCTAGTCCTCTAATATTCCAAGAAATAAACTTCATTATTAAATAAATTCCAATATAAGAAAATAATATTGCCAATATTGAAAACATGAATGCATACTCTCTTGAAATCTAACTATAAATTATAGGAAAGAAGTATTTCCTTAGTGTTAATGATTTGGAATTTTGCAGACCTGATACTTGATTATACAATAAAACATGTTTCTAAAATGTAAATGTGCTAAAGCCTAAAAGAAATGTAAAATACCACATCATGCTTATGATTCTCAAAGTCAAACGAAGACATGCACATGTGCCTATTAAAAGGGAGTTATACAATTTAACATGCCAATAACATGTTTTTAAAAAGCCCAATATATGATGTCTAATCTCAGGAATATCTAGAGAAATGGTAGCACTTATTTTCTTCGAGACTAAGTAGATATGTTTAACAAGAGGCATTTTCTTTATGAACCATTCTCCAACCCAAAGGACAGAAGCTCCCACCCATGAAGATACAAGTAAACCCATCAAGAATATGAAGATATAAATAAGCACTCTTGAACAACCGACCTTCGTTTTGGAAAACAAATTGGTTTGTTTATACACTAGCCGTTATGATGGCAGGCTTCCCAAATATGTGGATTTTAATATGTTTCCATACATGTTCATTAATTCAATACCCAAGAAATATTTTCATTATATCTCAAATGCACAACAACATGAATAAATAAATTGAAAAACAAAAAAATTAATATGGGTGCAACAATGCAGAACTACGGAGAACTAAATTTGATATCTTGAAATTCTTTTTTGAAGGAAGGGACCACCATCGGAGGTCTTGAATGGAGAAATATTTTCAAGATTTTCTCCAATAAATGGAAATCTCATGCTACAAATCAATAGCTTTCATTTCTCTCCCATATTTCCTTCACATGTTTTATCTTTCAACACACTACACATCATTACCTCTGAATTGCTTAAAAATGATATATTTTGACAACTTCCTCACTGCTCTAGTAGTAGGATCTTCAGTAGTCCTCATTTTAACCAAGCTCCACATATTGTCTATCTAGTAGCAACATCTGAAATGATTATTGCAAGTCAAATGTTATCTTATTCTATGTGGCCTAATTGCCATATTTTCAAGAAATAAAAATCCACCAGCCCTGAATGGCTTGCACTTAAATGAAAACATAAAGAGACTTAGAAACAAATTTTCAATCTGGAAATTACAAAAGAAAATAGACACAAAACATTCATTACTGAGAATGGGCACTGTGCCCTACCCCAGATCCACGTTTTGGGGAGAACTCATCAAGAAACAGTGTTCAAGATCCTAGTCAATCCATTCATGGAAGTATAACCTTTATAATGGAAGCCCAAACACCCAAGAAGACCCTATCTACAAGGCAAAAAGCCTTGTCTATAAGGAAAAAAGGCCTTTTTCTTCAGCTCCTCATATTGTGCCCTATTGGCAGTATAATGGAGCTCGTGAAGTGAAATTGGCATCTTCCTAACAGACTTGGTAAAACTTCCCCTAGATTGAAGATTCACACTATAATTATTCGATCCTCCTTCCTCTTACTTTAAATTGATTTAACATTGCAACTGTTTAAATCCTTCTAGTACTTTGCCCCTGAATTTGAACTTTTCTTAGTGGGTTTCAACTGCTTATATTTCTCAATACTCCCACACTTCTTGGATTGCTTCACAGGGGCAATAGACAGACCCTAAAGCCAATCCTTTCCCTGGGCCCATCCCTCATTAGCACTCCTAAAAAAAAGGTCCTTCAAACTCCACCATTTTCTCACCCTGGGCTTCCTAGGAACCAAACTCTTGACCTCCTCGTGACAAGCAGGTATGCCCTTTTTTAGTTCTAATGAGAAAAAATTCTCGACATTCGATTTTCAGGGCTCCTCATCCAAGTGGAAAATCCTCATCGGAAGTGGATAACAAATTGGTTCACTTTGAGTGGGATAAGGAACGATCTAGACCCCTTCCTTTCTTCCTAGCCTCATTCATGGATGTCATAAAGAGATCAAAATATCTTCCATCCCCATCCCCACTATGATTTACCTTGGTAAATCTCACATAAGCCTCCTTGAGAATCCTCCGCCTACCTCTTCCTTTCTTCTTCTATTGCCCCTCCATGATAGGCAATCAAGGTGACCATGGGGAATGCATCAAGTGCAGGTTTGATGAAGAATTAAATGACTTGAAGCTCCTCTTATTACCATCATCAAATTTGATACCCAAGGACACCTTCACAAGAATTTGTAGCTGAGGAGGAAGACAGAACGATCAAATCTTTCCATTACAGAAGAGCTAGTCAGCCATACACAATAAGCCCTTCGAATTCAACACTCCATCCACCTCTGTGAACCATGCCTAAACTCAAAATCATATCCACTAGATCTTCCATTAATTCTCTCCTTACTAGCAAATTATTCAAAATAATCCCTCCTCCATCCTTTTTCAGAATATGAGGCTTCTCCTCCCACACGAAGGGAACTTCAGATCTAGTAGACTTGGCGAACTTTGACAAAATAGCAACCGATCGTGTTAGGCTAGTGGATGAAATAAAATAAAACCCTCCAAAAGGATATCCATTTCCTCTTGCAGGATTGGATGGCGCACTCTACATTGTGACTGTCAAGAGCTATTGATAACGTTGTGAACCCTCAGCTGTCGAGGCCTCTTCAGAGACTCTTGTGAAGCTTCTAGGGAACCAGAACTTTATGTATGTAGAAATCTGCACTGTTAATCATTCAAGCAACTTCTTCCATTGTGTATGCCTCCTTTGACACATAATGTTTTCTGTAGAATGCAGAGATCCTAGTGGTCCCTAGACGTGGCGATGTTAGAGCAAGTAGGGAGGATATTTGCAAAGCTGTGAGGACAATAATGGAACTGGAAGATGGAGAAGAGGGGAAGGAGGTGAGGAAGAGGCTGGGATATGTGTTAAGAAAAAGAAAAATGAAAAAATCTATGTGGCAATTTTTTATTTGATAGGCAGGCGAAAATGACCTTCGCTGTAATTATCCCCGAAAAGCATAGTAAATAGGGATACAAAAATGGATCATATTTAAGGATAGAAAGAACATTAAAAAAATAGTAATCTTCATTTTTCTTAATTGTACAATATATAAGTAAGAGTGTAATGGTTATGGGCTACATCTTTCTTCCACTTGGCAAGGTTATGGGCATCATATTTTTCTCACTTTCCAACATCTCTCTTGATTTATTCTAGCAATCCATTGTCATCAAATACCTCCCCCATGTGATCCTTCCATGTGATGAAATTAGAGTTTCCTTCCAATTCATACTCTAGCCTCAACCTGTTGAAGGTTGTCTTCTCAGCTCTAAAGAGATCCCGCTACACTGAAATGCAAATTCGAACGTCCTGAGAAACAACTTCAAAATTCCCGCTCTATTGTGAATCCTTCTCTCATACCATATAGAAATTATGGTGTATATTTGCAACTACTCATGAAGTTTTTTCAAATTCACAAGACACAAGCCTACTCTATTTCTCTCTGGAAGCTAATTCGCAATTTAGAACAAAACATTTAGACATGCAATAAGAAATATAACACATGCATACAATATTTTTCCTGGGGAAAGAAATTTGCTAAAAACCCCAATGTATGCTTGCATTAATCTAATGAATAGAGATGTATTATAATTTCTTGGCTCAACTAAGCACAACCTGCAAGTGAATAACCTCTCTCTCTTCTCACTGAGAAGCTTTGACCTAGACTTAGTCAATTTCTGCCTCTGCTTGAGCCCCTATTTCCATGCACAATTCCTTGAGAAATTAGGCCCTTATTATTTAGGAAATTTTTCCAAAATGGATTGTGTAATTCCTAAGGTTGATCAACTGACTGCATGCAACACTTGTACACTCAAGACTAGTCTACAACTGATGTTACACTGCCTTGGAATCTCCACCACATCTGGGGAACTCAAATTATTTGCATGCACTATCTATTTTGGGTTGATTGATCAGTTGACTAAATGATCATTAAGTTTGACTGAAGTCCCACTACACAATTGACCTTCCACTAGTTCCTCCAACAATTAGAACCAGTTTAACTGAAAACAACTTGGGATAATTGACTTTGATTTCTAAAAATTAGCAATCACACATGCTTGAATGAACTCTAACTCCTCCAACTTGAATTTATTGAGTAAATTGGGTGACACAATCCATGTCATACAAGTTAATTTCATCCATGTTAATCTAATCCATGTTGTTGATGATAATGAGGAGTTCTAGTACAACAATGTGCTGATAACAACAACCAATGGATAGAAGTAGCATTCGAAAGAAATGAAACAGTAAAAAAAACACATATTAAAACATAATTGATGGAGACCCGAAAAGTACTCGAACTATGTTATTTCCTATCCACGTTCAGTGAAAGTTCCTCCATCGATCCTCTCATGAAGCACACCTATGTTGTCAGCCTCCATCACCCTAAATCCCATCATTTGTTATCGGCCTCCATCGCTCTGCTTCCTAAAGAATCCATCAACAACGTAAAGACAAACTCTTAATCCTTTACTTTTTTTTACTAGCGTCTTGTATTGAAAATTTTAAGACAAATTAAATTTTAAGAAAAGAAAATTATTTTGTGTTTAAAAATTTTCTTAAAATCTCCCTCCATGTAGTAGTGTCGAATGCAACGATAGACAAGTTGTCCGTAATCATATCAACATAGATCGAAGGGACAAAAGAGGAATTGATGTCCAGGAAATCTTGCCAGGAAAAGTTGTCGCATTCTTCAGATCCGACTACCCCCATGAAACGAAGAGCCCAACAAATCGTTGTCTTATATAAGATAACATGAATGATAAGTGAAATAAAACCCTAGGTATAGGCGTGGGACATTAGTACCATGCAATCTGGTGGACTTAGGCGCATTGTCAGAGTTAATTTCTCTATTGTTAGATAATATTGTCTTGAATTGATATGTTTTCTTCTTAATTGTTAATTGTCTTAAATGAGTTTCGTCTTAAGTGACCATTGTCTTAAATATAAGGTTTTGCCTTAAAATATTTTTGTCTCAAGCTGTTTTTGTCTTAAAATAATTTTATCTTAAATATAAAGTTTTGTCTTAAAATATTTGTCTCAAAATATTTTTGTCTTAAACTGTTTTTGTCTTAAAATAATTTTGTCTTAAATATAAAGTTTCATCTTAAAATATTTGTCTCAAATTGTTTTTTTCTTAAATATAAAGTTTTTCCTTAAAATATTTTTGTCTTAAAGTATTTTTGTCTCAAACTATTTTTGTCTTAAAGTCTATATTTAAGACAATTCAATTGATATAAACTTTTAATGTAAAATAACTAAAATAAAAAGTGACTTTTTAAGAGAAAAGATTTATTTTGTCTTAAAAAAATGTCTTAAAAGTGCCCTTGGTGTAGTAGTGTAAGCACTTCCAGTAGACGAAGAGCTAGAATTGGGACATTTTTATTTCTTTCTTTCCTTGCATAAAGTTCACTTGTCACTTTCTCTTATGGAGATGGATTTCCTCATGTTTAAATTCAATTCATCTCTTCACAGGTTGACTTCAAAATCCATGAGCTGCACCAAAATCCTCTTCGTTTTGGGTGACTTGTGCTAGTGTTCGACAGACATAAACTTGGGCACTCATGATCTCAATGAAGTGATCATATATATATATATATATTATATATATATATATATATATATATATATATATATAGATATATATGTATATAGCCTGGGACATAGAGTCTAACCTCTTTTGCTCCTAAGGGTCAGGTCACAGAAACAGGGTGGTTTTTAGCGAAGAAGATAACATCATGAAATTTCTTCCAGAATATTCTCAATAATTGATTCTAGGCTTTCTTGTGTTTGACATAATACTTATGACTCGTCCCTTGATCATGGTTTATCCTGTGAATCTCACACAACACAAACTCCCTCTTCTGCATTCTATATAATTCTATTTCGTAGCCTTGTGCTAGCGTAAGCAGGTTAAGGTTGTTGCTCCCTTTCCCACCTTCTAAAATGCACCAAGATTTTCATGGCCCGACACACTAAGACATACATTTTTGGAAACTGAAGAATACAATGCATAACTGTGTTTGAGGAGAGATGTTTAAGGCTTCAACCATTCCTTGTGTATTTTCATTTTGTGAGTTTCCCTTGAAGAGTATGGTATCACTATTGCCAACTGGGTATGATTCGTTCTCTGTATCTTCTCCACTAACCTCCACAAATGATGATAATGAGGTTGAAGCAACCTCTTTCCTCCCATACTCAGAATCTCTAGTATGACAAGACTTATAACCATGAAGCTATGTCTTGTGTAGGCTTTGAATCTAACACGATAGGTCTACAAAACCTTTGATGCTTGCTGAATAGAATAAGTATCTAGAATTGCGCACATCATGACTGATGGATTCTATGGTTGCAGAATAAGAAACATCATTTGAAGCATGACGAGATTATTTGACAAGACCAATCCTTAGGGAAAATTATTTTGTTAGTTGGATTCAACGACCCTTTTGGTGTCTTCCCCAACAATCAAATTTGCAAACAAGAAGTTGTGCTCCACCGCATATCTGATAAATCCCAGGAGTCTAATGTTATTTATTGCACAAACCATTATTGAAAGTCCTATCCATTTTATTACAACAAATACAAACATAACTCAAATTTTCACATAACCCGCTACTCAAAATTCTCTGAGGAAACAAACATCCTTATGGAAAAAAGCTTGAAACTAAAAGTTTATGTAAACATGTGCTCATGATTGGAGTAGCAATAAAAGTATTAGCCATGGAACTATAATACAATATACATTCCTTTAAAATTTATAATCTAAATAGTGAAATCAAGCAATGTGAATGTGAAATACCTTTTTGATTGCATATATGAACATAGAGAACATAGATGACAAACATTCACAATGTGGAATTGAACGTGGGAAAACATGGTAAGAACATCTATGAAGCCTAAAGATATTTCAGCTGCACACACTACCATTTGATTGTTTATAGTTGTTTCACCTCTAAAATTATCTTTAATAAAAGAAAATAATGTACATTCATGTTAAATTTATTTACTTTTGTAATTATTTGAAGTTTAAAAATAAATGTGAAGAGAAATTTTACATAGTTGTTCAGTAAAAACCACTTCTTTCTCTACGAGAAATTTACAAGATGTCTTCGGCCAACTGTTAACACGAGGTATCTGCCCATATAAGATCTTCAGTGCTCTTTGTGTTGCGTTCAGGTATCTCTGAGTTGTATTAATGGCTACTCACAGATTACTCAATCACATCTTTCAAGAGCGACAGTTGTTCCGCATTGTTTAGATTTCCCTTCATGACAATGACTCTCCTCAATGTGAAGAAATTGTTGAGTTTCATAGGTTCGATCCATGGTTTCTGCAGAGGTGGGGTGTTGTTATGTCTACGCAGTCCCATGCTCGTTCCTCACTTCTTCATGGCGATCATTGGTTGGAGGAATTAAATAATTTAAATAACATTGTGAGAGACCATATTCACCAGGAAGTTATATGGTAGGAGGAAAATAGAATATCTGCAAAAAAAAGGGAGGAGGCTGTTGAAGCTCTTTTTTATAGACATATTTGGGAATTGGAACCCCAATCACATATGTCGATAAACCAAGGGCTCTTAAACTCCTAAAAGTGTTGTTCCACAACATAAAGGATCATGGTCAACTGATTACATCATTTCCCAAAAGTTCCACCTAAAAAACTACTCAGAACTGGCCAAAACTGGACCATACTGACTGCCCCTTAGTCAAGGTACGATGCATCTCACCTGCTACACACAAGAGGTGTGATGCATACTGAAAATGCCTTCTGTAGGGTGTGATGAGTGAGAGTAGACAAATGGCAGAGACAGTTTACTAAGTGGAAGCCCAGAGAATATTCTATAAACTTCTCATATGACACTTGCCTATCTGAATTCGCCCAGAGATGAGTAAGAGATCATGAAATCTCCAAGTGGAACCAAGAACTATCAATGAAATGACACTAATAAAAAAACCAGAAGCTGACTCACCCCTCTGCAAATATCTATAAATGGATCCTTCATCTGAGAGATCTAGAGGTGGGAATTTTGTAATTTGTAAGGAAGTGTTATTGGTTTTTCTTTGAGACATTATTGTTGGGTGATCTTTCTTTTCATGAGGTGAAGAAGGCTTTCATGCTGGGAGGATGATGTTGGATTAGACAGCTGGGTTGTAATCCTCTCTTCTACTTCTACTATCAATAAAGTCATTTGATTTTTCCTCCATATACTTGCGTATTTGTGAATCCAATTGTATGGTTAATGTAGTTTTGATTATGCATTGTTTATGGTATTATAGATCTCTGCTTTGATGGTGTTTTGTTGCTTTGGCCTCTACAGGTGTTCTTTAAAGCGGGACAAGTGAGAAAGGAGTGGAAAACTCTATCAAAGGAGAGAGGAAACAAGCAAGGAGCCAAGTGAAAGATTAAGGTTGGTGCTCTCTGCTTCTCTCTTATCTATCATACATAAAGGAAAACACAAGTTACTTTGAATTGTTTGTTTCTAAGATAGCTACCCATCTTAGTGGGACTAGCAGATCAAATAGACACTAGTTTTCTCGGAAACAAAATGGCGACTCCATTGGGGAGCGATTAGTTTGTTTGTTTGTTATTGTTGTTTTCTTTATAAACTATAGACGGAGCCTGAAGTTAAGCCAGCTAGCCTTCAAACTGCTTTTGCTCTGCAACTGCAAAGTCGATCAACACTGCTTCAGTCAATCTCTGGGTTGGTTTATGAACTGAAAATCTAACTTGCAAACATCCTAAGTGCCCTTGTGGTAGCTAAATAACCTCATAAGATCATACCCCTGTACTTTGTTGTTACTGTCCATCATAGCTCAGCCTAAATCACTGAAGTTAGATGCAAATTTTGAGCAAAAACCAAGCTCAGTTTCATTCCCTGGTCCATCACACTATCTGTAACTAGCAACCTAGATGCATCGCACCTCCCATGTGTTGTAGGTGAGATACGTCCCTATTTCCCTTAAGGATAGGTGCAATGGTTGAATGATACTATTTCCTTCTCTGGAATTTGGTTTTTTTCTTCTTTGTTTTCAGCTCTATTTAGTAGTTTTGCTACTTATGATCAGTATATCATTGTTGAAGCCTTCTTCCTTTACATTATTCAGCCTCCATTGATCAGGAATTGTGAATGTTTTTTTTTTTTTTTTAATGTATTTTTCATCATTTACAGTCCTCCTTTGCAAAAAGTAGCTTAATCGAGCTGTTGTCTTTTGATTCAAAAGTGTCGTAACTGTCGTTTTCAGTCAAGATGAAGAGTATTGTAAAGTCTTCCTCTTATAGATAGTCGATTGTACTTTTGTCATTGTATTTGATTTGAATTGTAAATATTTGAAGTGTCAAAATCAGTTTTCCATTCAAAATTGAAAGTGTTGTCTTAGTATTCCTTTCGTTTTGAAAAGAAATTGTTGAAATGTCGCTTTGAAGAAAATAGTTCAGATTTGTACCTAGTTTTCTTTTTTGGCATTCTCACATTAAGGAAGTGGAAAAACAAATACATGCATGTGCATTTTCATTTAGACTGCATGCGGAAAATGATTTAGGAAAAGTGCATTTAGTGTGTGCTCTCTACTCTCTGTTGAAAGAATCGTACTTTTCTTTCCTTAGTAGCTAGGATTTTCATTGCTAAAAGAAAACAAACGATTGTTTATCATTTTAGATTACATATTTAGGAATTTTACATCTACATCACGTGGTGAACCTTAAAAGACAAACTTCTAAGGAAGAACAACTCTAAAACAAACCTCAATGAACATAAAAACACTTTGGAATCTAATGCACAACATATAGAAGTCTAGGCTAGAGACGTATTCCAGTGTCGTAAAACCTGGTAACTATCGTTTTCATTGAAGGTTGGGTGATTCCTCCTCTTTGATACGACAAGTGATAGTATTGACTTGTGCTCCCTGTACCGTCGAGTATATATTGGGAGACCACAATAGGTTGATATCCTTGATCCTTAGGAAGTCGTGTCTTCCGCCCTATCGATTGCAATGCACTAAACACATCATTCAGGAAAATTGACTGCCGTACGTAAAATCCTTGGTAATTTCTCTTTAATTTACCACCAAGGTGTATATTGCAGTTTTGCAATTGGTTTGGTAATCCCTCTGTGTAGATTTCCAGAGTAGTCAATTTTGTTCCTTTTCGACTCCCTAAAATAAAAGGTCCATCTAAGCACTTGTCACTTCAAGCTCATTAAAAATCGAAGGCGACTAGAGTCACCTTTAGCTTTTTCTCGACTCTTAAAAATTGAAAAAGAAAGTTGTGTCAAAGCATCATAAAATTTATTTAATTCAGAATAAATTTTTCCCCTTTTTAATTTTGAGTTGATCAAATAATCCTCAATCGTGGAGGAAAGTTAATCAAAACCCCGTAGTTTGCAGAGACTAGTGAGTCAACTATCTTTGACTCCGGAAACGAAACCTTTCCAGGCAAAAAGGTCTCGTTTAACTAGATTGAATTCCCCTGGTCTATTTGAAACTTGTGTTTCAACAACATTAGAGACTCCAGCTACTCCAATTATTTCTAGTACCCCTGCCTTTACAGAAGAAGTTCTACAGTTACGAGAGGACATTAGAATTGATCCTAGTGTAACGGTAAACACTTTTATCCCTAAACTAGCTCCATCTAGGGCTGATTCAGAAGGTTTCACCCCTCCAGTATCTATTACTGTAAGAGCTATACCTTTTTCGGCTCCAAAAATATTTTATGGACCTGACGGTCTACCTCTTCCACCTGGAATGATTGCTATAGAAGAGATTGTAGAGGATCTTCCATCCAATACCCCATTACATTTTGGAACTGGGATCCACCTATATCCTTCTTCTACAGATGTTAGTTCTTTTAATCACCCTTCATCGCAAGTTCCTTTCGAATCGCTAGGAAATATTTTGGATAGACTAAACATGTCTGAACAGTCATCAACATCTAGGACTGTTTCGTCTGATGTAGCAGCAACGGAGCCTCCTGCTGCTACTCTGACAATGTTTTGACAGCGTGGTCTATTCCTATTTGTTCATCCGGAATCTTATCCATAATTTCTTATGTTGAAACTCAGTAGATTGATCCTTCACATCAGTATCAATTTTGGTAGTCCAGTCTCCAAAGACCAATTTATCCTTTGAACACTGGATTGCCTCCATATGGGGGGTAGTATGCTTTTTCATTGTTCCCTCCAGGAGAACAACCATATGAGAGTTCACAACAAAATTCAGGTCAAACTGGAATTGCATCCAGTGGTTGGGTACCAATACTGCCTCAACAATCAAGAGTTGTATATTCAATGCAACCAAATCAAGTTGTGTCAAACATTCCCACTACACCTGCTATTGTGACGGTGTCGCAAGTACAAGCGTTGCCTATTGTATGTCAACCTCAAGTCTCTCAGGTAGTAATAAAACAACCTCTTGTCTATGCGGCTCAATCACAACCTCAAATTAGTGACTCCTTAACTAGAGCGACTCAGGCTCAAACAGGTACTATCACCCCTCATCTTGGTCAAACATCCAGTATTGGACAACAACAAATGGCCTAACAACCATGGTTGGTACAATATCAACAACCACAATTCTAGCAAGATTACCGAGGACCTGAGTAAAAAAACTTTGTAGGTAATGGGCAACCGCATTTTCAAAACAGTTACCAACAATCATACTATAATGGTTATGCCCATCAACCTTATCAAAGTTATCAGCATCAGATACACTATGCTGGTATGCAAAGACCTACTGCTCAGGCAATCCCATCTTATCCTGTGTATTCTTTGCCAAACTTGAATCAACAGTTGCCTTTCATAGCAACTTTAGAATTACTAGATCTGAACCGGCTGAAAAATGATCCAATTGCTTACGCCCTTTGGTGGCCAGTGATTCCTCATAAACTTCCCTTAGATATTCCTAAATTTAATGGAAATCTAGGTGAAGATCCATTGAATCACGTGATGACCTTTCATTTGTGGTGTTCATCCAACACCCTCAATGATGATTCGATTAGGCTTCACCTTTTTCAGTGAACGCTAATTGGTTTGGTAGCAAAATGGTACATCGAATTGCCTAGAGCTTCATTCGATAATTTCAGCACCCTTGCCACTACCTTTTTAACCCACTTTCAGTTACCCATGAGGTACGAAATAGGAACAGAGCTCCTTACCAATTTTAAACAAACAACAACCACTCACATATCTGATCATATTCATGAGTGGCGACGTCATCGTCGAATGGTAAAAACATATGCTCCTGATCAGCTTCTAGCTGAATGGTTTATTAAGTCGTTGTTACCTTTTATTGCAAAAGATGTGGCCAAGGAGGAGTTGTCACTGAAGAGCAAGTCATTTCTTGTGCATAATATCTAGACTTGATCTATACTCAGTCTAGCACGCTCTATGACAAAATTCCTGACACTCCTAGACTAGAATTTTCCATTCCTCCCCCTCCTAAATCAAACAGGGACACTCATGCTGGCGATGGCGTGATTGGCACCTCAAGTACGCAAACTGCAATGGCTCCATCTAGTAAGGTCCTTACAGTTTCTATTAAAAAAGCAAATGACAAACTTCTTGCCTTGGAGGTTAATGTCGTGTCATCTGACAAAGGCAAAGAACCAAAGCAACCAGGGGACAAGAAGAAAGGGAAAAACAAAAAGAAGAAATAGGAAGATTCAACTCCTGAGAAACCTTCTGGAAACCCTACTGGGTGAAAGAAACATAATCAACCATGTTTCATGTGTGATGAGGACCATTATACAAGAGATTTTCCACATCGAGCTTAGGTCACGAAGTTTTTGAAGACTTCAAGTACCTCGGTGGTATTGACTAATTCGTTTCCAAACTCAGAAACCAATCTGGTTGCTATCGATCATGCTTCCCCATCCCAAGTGCTTATGTTGTCCGTTTCGAAACAACAAAACAATGCTTTGATATCGATGAGGAATAAATATTATGGGAATCCACAGATGTCGAACAACAAGGCTACAGATTAACCTAGTAGTTCGACGACAACTTCGTCAGAAGTTGTGCCACCCATCATTCCTGAACTAACAATAAGGCCACCAAAGGGAGTAGTAAATAAATAGACATTTAATCCCCATGCTTGAGCAACACAGAATTACAATATAGTAGAGGATCTCGCTCAATCACCATCTGCTATGTTGACACTTGAAGTACTGCAAAATTGCCCCTCCCAAAAGCAAGCTTTATTATTAGCAATAGGTGGGATTGACCCAATGGATTCCAATCTTGTCGCCTTTAACCACAAAGGATATGAACCTCAGTTACCAGCCCAACTCGCTTTCCTTATACAGGTAAAAGCCCTCAACAAAATTGTTCATTGAACAATCATTGATGAGGGGGCATCTACCTGTATTATGTCAATGAGTTGCTGGAAAACTTTAGGCTCACCACCCTTGTTGCAATCATCAACAACATTAAAAGTGTTCGATGGAAGAACATATACGCCATATGGGATTTTAAGTAACTTGAAAGTTGAACTGGGGGGCAAGACAGTAGAAATTGAAGTCAAAGTTATCGATGGAAACCTCGATTACAATATCCTGCTGGGAAGGCCCTGGATTTATGTTATGGTTGTTGTTGTGTCAACATATTTTAGAAAGATTGCATTTCCCTTCCAAGGTGGAATTACAATCGTTGACCAACTAACCCTTTTCCCCAACAGTTCACAAGCTATGGGAAGCATTCCAATGATCCATGGAAGCTCTCAATCGCTTCAAAATGTCAGAATAGGCCTCCTAAAAGACCCTGCCTTAATGGGTACTTTTGCCCTCCCGCCTCTGAGTAATCTGGCGGAAGTGGCCATGGTGGAAACTTGTAATATGGCATCTTCTACACCAGTGAAGATTAAGAATATTTCCGAACATTTTGTTAGCATGGATCATTGCCAGGTATTGCCTCCGAGCCCCATAGAAATTTTGTAGCAATCAATTTTCTTGGCCTGGGAAGCAAACCCAAATCAACACTCATCAAGTATTTGGATAGATAGGTCTCTAGAATATGGCACTTCTTCAGATCCTTGGTCATGTATACATTCTACAGACAAAGGAATCATTCAGTCAATGATGATAGCAGAGGTACCATGGGAAGATTACCACCATCATTCACATCTTCAAGATAACGACAAAGATTATTCCAGTGACCTTAATCATCCTTCAGTTTTTGATTTTCTATCAAATACTATAAATACAGTGGATTCCGAGTGAAATCTATCCAATATTGAAGAAACTATCACCATAAATATCTTGACCAAACCTAATGTTGTAGAGAATATTCATGTTGGCAAATCTTGTTCTCCTTCAGAACTGGAAATATATTGCGCTCTCTTTTGCAAATTTAGAGATGTCTTTGCATGGTCATATGAATAAATGCCAGGCATTGGCTTGAGCATCGTTGAACATGAAATCAAGATGTATCAGATGTCAAACCAGTACGACAGCGGCTTCGACAGGTTCACCTGAAGAAAGCCACTGCCATCAAGGCAGAAGTTGAAAAACGTTTACATGCTGGTTTCATTTACCTTATTCCTCTAACTGATTGGGTATCGAATATTGTTCCTATCATGAAAAAGCAAGGAATGATTAGAGTGTGCGTTGATTACAAGGATGTAAATCAAGCTTGTCCAAAGGACAACTACCCTACACTCTTCATCGACCAGATAAATAATGAATGCGCCAGATGCGAAATCTTTTCATTCATGGATGGATTTTCCAGATACAATCAAATAAACATCCGCCCACAGGAGAAGTCGAAGACTGAATTTATATGTCGATGGGGCACATTCGCGTACTGTAAACTACCTTTTGGTTTAAAGAACATAGGGGAAACTTTTCAGAGGGCTATGAACTATGCCTTCCATGACATCAAACACATCGTTCAACCATATCTCGATGATCTACCGACTCATTCACGAAAGCAAACTGATCATCCGCAACATTTGAGAGCTATATTTCTATGTTGCCGACACTACAAGATTCAAATCAATCTACACAAGTGTGTGTTTTGTGTCAGTTCTTGTCGTTTACTTGGTTTCTTAGTTTCTAAGGACGGGATTTGACTGAACCCGTGTAAGGTTTAGGCAATCATTGACATGCCTCCACCTTCAAATTTGCTTCAGATTCAAAAACTCCAAGGGAAAGCAAACTTTCTAAGGAGGTTCATTCCAAATTATGTCGAACTTGCTAAAGGTTCTACGTGTCTTTTGGAAAAAGAGTGCCCTTCAACTGGGATCAGGTTGTGTAAGCTTCCTTTGATGCTTTAAAGGATTCCCTAATAAAAGCATCATTAATGTACACTCCTAACTATCAAAAAGACTTTAACATGTATCTAGCTACAGTAGATACAACCATCGCAATGGTTTTAGTACAAGAAGAGAATGGAATTGAACATTCGGTGTATTATTTAAGTCAAAACTTAAATGATACAGAAATCAAGTACTCCTATGTTGAAAAGCTGGCTCTAGCAGCTGTTCATGCAGTATAGAGATTTCGACACTATATCCTCTTTCGCAAAACTACCATTTTGTCATATTGCAACCCTATGACTTACATTCTATCACGTCAATTACTAGGGGGCAAATACTCAAAATGGATAGCCATTTTGCAAGAGTTTGATCTGGAATTCACAAAATCCAAATCAAAGAAATCTCTAGTTTTCGCGGAGTTACTATGCGACCTCCCATTATCGTCCAACGGTTCAACATCTAAAGCATCAATCATGGATGAAACTCTGTATCTGATATTGTCAAGCGATCCGTGGTATGGAGATATACTGATCTATCTCCAAACCCAAAAATTTAGGCCTAATAACTCTCGCTCTGAATAGTGACGTACTTGATACCAAGCCAAAGACTACATGATCATCAGTGATACACTTTACCGTCGTGGTATTGATACAGTTCTGCGAAGGTGCCTCACACATAAGGAGGCTGAAAAAATCCTGAATGACTGTCATTCAGTGCATGTGGGGGGCATCAATCCAGTTACACTATGACACAAAAGATCTTACGAGCAGGTTACTTCTGGCTTACTATAGTCAAAGATTACATAATTGCAGTAAGAAGTTGCCATGCTTGTCAGATTTTCGACTGCAAAACCAAATTACCACCTGCACCGCTGTATCCAGTAGTTGATGTTGGGCCATTCGCCAAATGGGGCATAGACTTCATGACATGTAACCCCACCTCAGCCAGGGGGCATGGGTATATCATAGTCGCAGTCGATTATTTTACAAAATGGGCCGAGGCGATGCCTACATTAAACAACAGTGGCAAAACGACTGCTCTTTTCTTTTTCAATCATGTAGTCTCTAGATTCGGTGTTCCATAGGCTGTAGTCACAAATCATGGATCACATTTTCACAATCACATGATGGTTGAATTGGCTGCCAAATTAGGACTGTCCCATGATAGTTCTACTCCATATTATCTACAAGCTAACAAACAAGTTGAAGCCATCAACAAAGTCCTGAAGCGCATGTTGCAAAGGATGATTGGAGTCCACAAATGGAATTGGCACTTAATCCTGTACTGAGCCTTATGGGCATATGGGACATCGGTGAGAAATGCGACTGGATTTACACCCTTTCAGTTGGTGTATGGCCTGGAAGCAGTCTTACTGATTCAGTGTGAAATTTCATCTCTCAAGCTCGCAGTCAATCTACTTCCTAAAACTTCAGAGGAAGAGGCTCGTTTCTTGGAACTAATCCAATTGGATAAAACCCATCGTGATGTCGCTTTGGCTAACAAAGCTCATAAGAAACATGTCAAGGCGCAATTTGACAAAAATTTCAAACCCCATGTCTTCTCAAAAGGTGACCTGGTCTTGCTTTATGATTAGGACTTTGATAAATTGGGAGCAGGTAAGTTCGAACCATTGTGGATGGGCATCTACATTGTCAAAGGAGTATTGGCAAAAGGAGCCTATGAGCTAGTAGATTACGATGGGATTCCACTGTCGCAACCCCGAAACGGGTTGTATCTTAAGCGTTACTATGCTTGATTAAGTATAGTAATCTCTTTATATGCTTTTGTTATGTTTTTGTTTTTGTCAAGAGTTATCATTTTGATTAAGTAATCCACTTTGCATTTGTTGCAGATGTTGGACCTATTGGAATCATTCATTGGATATGCCGACGGAGCTAGTCGTAGTACACAGAACCTATCTTCTGTAGCCTGGGCCATTTTTGATCCAAGCGACGAGTTAGTGAGTTTCAGAGGGATATGTATTGGTCGATCAATGAACAACATCGCTAAGTACAGTGCATTGATGGAACTTCTCTTTGATGCCATCGCACATAGCATACATTGACTTGTTGTCAAGCTAGATTCACAACTCGTCATCCTACAACTTACTGACATCTATTCTGTTTGAAATCCAGCTATCTATCATATGTTCCTAAGGGTCGGGATTTTGGAAAGGTGGTTTGATTCTATTCAATATCAACACATTTCCAGAAACTTAAACACATTAACTGATTCATTAGCAAATTATGTGTTAGATAGACATTTGCAGCATTTATAAAGGAAAAAGCATTTCAATTAACATTTGCATCAGGATCACATAACTTAACCGAAATAAAACCCCAAAAATAAAAAATATATAACTGTTTATAGTTTTTTACAAAATGTTCTGTGTCCAAGACAAAATCGGTCATATGACCCAAAAACTCAAAAATGCAAAAAAGCACCCTAGACTAATGGTGTTAGTGATATCAAGTCACCGCCTATGCGATCATACGTAAGAGCCTAGTCCATCGACTCGGCATGCTAGTGGTATGGAATTATAATCTCAAAGGTAACTCATCAGTCCTCACATCCTGAATACTAAGGGTGGGACCCTCGATCTGATCTTGTAAGACTGCAAGGGTCTCTACTATGTCCATATCGTGAAGGACAGCCCTCCCTATAGCCTCTCCTACTGGAACAACAACTGTTACCCTCGAGCGCGCTGCTGGTTGCACTGGCCTAACATCTGCACAAATATATGAGTTTGATTAGTCTTGATAACATTTAAAAAACACAAGAACATTATAAAAGCAATAAACAAAGATATAGTCAGATCATTTTACCCATAGCATCCTACTGCTTGCCAGTCGGTAGCACCAAATCTAGGTCGCCTCGGAAATCCATCCCAACGTATGGATACTCAGCGAAGACCATCTCTTGATAGTCAAACCACTCAAAGAAGGCATCAGAGAATGAAATCTACAACTAGCCAACATGTCTGGCCATGAGGTCAACCCATCTCTGCATCCGTGGTTCCCTCGGCGCTGGCAATCCTAGTGAAATGTACTGTGGCCGCATTAGTGGAATCCTCTCCAAGGCGAAAACAGTCAAAATGGAACCATAACCAAAGTTCTTGGATCTTCCATTCTTCACCTTGGAAAGTTGTTCTTTTATAACCGGAAGTACTACCTCACACCAGCTAAATACCTTTGTTTCCAGGCATTCCAAGGCGTATTGCATATACGATCTGTTGGCCAAATGAAGTGTCACGCTACTAGCCAATCTAGCAAAGGTGAATAAAATAGTCCTCAAGGACTAGTCAGTGACATCTCGAATACTGATTTTGCCATCCCTGCTTGGTTGAGATTCATCTCTACAAAACTGGTGAATATAATCCCTCACGAATTCACCCCCACGGGCGGATCCTGATAGTGATATAGGGGCACCATGCCTCGATAACCCAGTCAAAAAGTAGAAATCCTCAACTGTCAAAGGAATGGATTTGCCTCTAATCTGGAACACCTTGTTGGTCGGATCCCATGCATTGAGAAGATATTGCAACAAATTGATTTGTTGCCTCATGCTGGATATGCAGAAGAATTTGAGCAAGCCACAGTTTCGCAATGCAGTAACCGTACCCAGATCATGTAAGGAAATCATGTCCTCTTCTTCATGCTCGCATTCATGCCATGTAACGACCATCTTGATCCGATGAATCTCTGAAACACAAACAAAAGATGAATTAGGATCCTGATTTGGGAAAAAACAGGCAAACATTTCATGAGAAAACACTGTACAAACTTTCCCTTCTGTGCCCATCGCACCCTACCTGTGTGCAGGGTGAGATGCATACTGACTGGCCAATGGCTAGCTCAATATGCATCGCACTTTTCGATGTAGACTAGGTGCGATGGGGAGAGAACGAATTCTTCAAACCCCTGGGGCCCAAAAGAACAGGAAAAATTGCTCAGAATCAGAAAAGGATGGAATGCAATTGAAGAGCGCAGGATTAGCTCCTACCTGGTCCTGATGGCGCGAAGAATAGTCCACCAGGTCTCCCAAAATCAGTTGATGAAATTTGAGGGGGAAAACACCTCCAGAGCTCCAACAATCCCAAATTTGAATGAAATGGTAAAAATAATAGGTAAAACTGCTTTTATGTTACTATTCACGTAATTCAAGTAAGATGTTAGTTTTTAACTCATATTTCAAGCATGTATTTACATTTCTAATCAATTTGATGGAGTAATTGAACAGGTTGTACGACCATCGAAAGAATATAGTGTTAATGGTAAATTGAGCATCTTTGACTACTATCATTGAGCAATGTTAACGCAGGGTTCAAGCTCATTAAAAAATAAACCCGCCACTGAGCATAGTTTCTAAAGATTCAAGCTCATTAAAAAATGAATCCACCCTTAGTAAATAACCTTTGTGATTGCATTGCTATCAGCCTTTTGAGCCTTGGTCGTGTTCTTACGTCACTTCCACTCTGTTAGTCAACCATACGCCTACACTTGATTATTTACCCTTTTGAGGAACAACTGTGATGAGTGATTCTGTTAGCCACCCTCTTTACACTATTGTGTTTGAGAAGTTCCAAACTTACCTGGAACCATTTGTTACCCGAAAACACCACTCGTTCCTCAAAAACGAGTCTCTTTTAAGCTCTTTTTAGACTCGTAAAATATGAAAAGATTGTCGAGTTACTGGCCTTTCCAGCCTATTAAAGTAAAGGGAAGCACCATCCCTCCTCTACATTTTAATATTTTTGGACCCGAGGGATCATTCCACAAAAAGATCGAATGCTTGTCTTTTTCGACTCACTAAAACTATCGAAAAGTCATCCCTTTCGTATTATTTTATACTTTTTCAGACTTAAGGGATTATGCCACGAAAATGATTGCTGGAGTTTCCTTTTCATCCCTTTTCAAACTCTCTAAACATGAAAAAGACCGAGTTATCTTTGTCATTAAACTTGTTCAAACAATAGCGACAAACTTGTCCATTCGGACAAGAGTGAGTTTCACTGTCACTAGGCTCGCTAAAACATAGCGATAGGTTTGCCTGAAGGGAAAATTATAGAACAAGCATATGTTATCCTCCTCAAGCTTGACAAACATAAAGAGGTACTAGTCAACAATGACTAGGGAAAAAGGGAAGAAAACTTGAAGAACTCCATTGATAGCAGGTCGCTCTTGAACATGGCACTTTCATTCCATCACCATGATTGAGTCGGGTTGGGTTATTCCGTTCACCGGTCACATCACCATTGGTCCTCTGTACCATCCATTTTTTGGGGTTAACGCTACCAATCCATTTTAGTGTCGTCGATATGTTCAAGAGAAGTCGTTCAGATAATTCACCAACCCAGCCAACGCCTCATCCACTGAAATATCTTCACTCTCCATTTTTCATGACCGCCATTCTTGAACCTTGTATCATCAGATTCTTTTCAGCTCCACAAAATCATTTGCTTTGTTTCATGTCGTAGATGTGGGATTCATTAAGGCCCTCCTACGACGAGTCACTTCTTGTCGACATCAGCTCGTTATCCAAGAAGTTGACTTAGGAACAACCCTTTCAATACTTTGAAGCTTACATGCCTCAATGGCAATTTTCTCACTTTCGGCGACAAGTTTACATCAATGGCCTTCGACCATAAGATTTTGCGTGGTGTTCGACATCGACTCATATATTCACACCATGTGAATTGTACTGTAGTACCTTGAGGGTCATTATCATTATCAGTGATTCCTCTCGTGCCTGTTAACAGCTTACATCATTGGCTGGTAATTGAGCGATGTCTTTCCATGTTCGACTTCAGAACATCTTTTCACATGGATTGACTTGTACATCGGACAAAGATTGAACGAGTTTGAAGAACCCAGATCTAGTTTCATCCATCTGGGCTGTGATATATTTAGGAAAATAAAGACATCAAATGTATACCATAGTTGCACAGACGATCATCCAAGCTAAGGGATGATGGCTCTACAAGAATCACCAATCTGCAACAACAGACGATTGTCTATCCTATGTACATGAAAATAAATTTATAAAGCTGAGCATGGGAATGCCCACCTCAGCTAGATCATGAAAATAATATGAAGATAATGTATTGTATTGTATCTTGTTACAGGTCAGCTTCCATTTCGAAAAACCTCGAATCCTTATGATAAAGCATTTCACCCGACATCAGAAGATTTACAACCTCATGCTTTAGGGGGAAAATGTTATAGACATATTTGGGCACTGCAACCCTAATCACATATGTCAATAAACCAAGGGCTCTTAAACCCCAAAAAGTGTTGTTCCACACCCTAAAGGATCATAGTCAACTAATTACATCATTTCCCAGAAGTTCCACCTGAAAAACTACTCAGAACTGGCCAAAACTGGACCATACTGACTGCCCCTTGGTCAAGGTGTGATGCATCTCACTTGCTACACACAAGAGGTGCGATGCATATTGAAAAGGCCTTCTGTAGGGTGCGATGAGTGAGAGTAGAAAAATGGCAAAGACAGTTTGCTAAGTGGAAGCCCAAAGAATCTTCTAGAAACTTCTCATATGACACTTGCCTCTCTAAATTCACCCAAAGATGAGTAAGAGATCATGAAATCTCCAAGTGGAACCAAGAACTATCAGTGAAATGACACTAATCAAAAACCCAGAAGCTGACTCACCCCTCTGCAAATATCTATAAATGGATCCTTCATCTGAGATATTTAGAGGCGGGAATTTTGTAATTTGTAAGGAAGTGCTATTGGTTTCTCTTTGAGACATTGCATTGTTGGGTGATTTTTCTTTTCATGAGGTGAAGAGGGCTTTCATTGCTGGGAGGTTGATGCTGGATTAGACAGCTAGGTTGTAATCCTCTCTTGTACTTCTACTATCAATAAAGTCATTTGAGTTTTCCTCCATATACTTGTGTATTTGTGAATCTTGTATTTGTGAATGCAATTGTATGGTTAATGTACTTCTGATTCTGCATTGTTTATGGTATTATAGATCTCTATGCGTTGATGGTATTTTGTTGCTTTGCCTCTATAGGTGTTCTTTAAAGTGGGACAAGTGAGAAAGGAGTGGAAAACTCTATCGAAGGAGAGAGGAAACAAGCAAGGAGCCAAGCGAAAGATTAAGGTTGGTGCTCTCTGCTTCTCTCTTATCTATCATACATAAAGGATAACACAAGTTACTTTGAATTGTTTGTTTCTAAGATAGCTACTCATCTTAGTGGGATTAGCAGATCAAATAGACACTAGTTTTCCCAGAAACACTCTTGCACACGAAATTTTCAGATAAAAAGATTGCGTTAGATACACCATGCATTAATTTCTCACAAACACATTTTACATTTTTCTCATATTTACATTCATATTTTAACTAGAACAAATGTCACACAATGTTACTTAAATGGAAAAACAACAAAGACAAATGTCAAACATAGATGAAAAGGTTAAAACAGAAGATTTCAAACGAAGAAATGAAATGAAATGAAATTTCAAGCTTCATGGGACTAGATATAGTTTATGGGACCACTAGCTTCCCTACTTTTTCTTTTTGAAATTCAATCTTCTTATTATTCAAATAAATGATGAGCTGTCCCATCTTTCTAACAATGCCCTCACTAAAAAGAAAATGCCAAGGAATCAATGTTAACATACTGCTGTAACTATCTTTGATGTATTTGAAAGCATCACATTCCAATGAAATGCTTGTCTGATTCCACTGCCCCATGTTTGATGTCTCTGAAAACATCACAATAACATTCCAAAATGAAATGTTTTTCCAATTCCATTGCCCCAGAAGTGAAAAAAGTACACACTCGTTCTTCCCAAGCTTCTTTAGGTCTTTTCCACCTACATGTTTCACACCGTAGTTGATACAAGTTAGTTCTTAATTGAGCAATAAGAATATTTTCTCTCCATGGAATGCTAGCTTCAATGTACTCTTTTTGTTGAAGATCACAAGTGGGGTTGAATTCTTGAACATAGTACTTCTTATTTCTACCCAACTCTTTTCCCCATATACGATTACGAAACTTATTCATAACAAAACTCTTTAAATCCATGCTATTTGTGGGACATGCATTGAGATAAAAAAGGAAGACAATGCATGCCCTGACCAATTTAAAAAATGAACACCTTCATTGTAATTATTGTGCCTACACAAAAAGAGTTTAATTATAAAAAAAAAAAAAAAAAAAAAAAAAAAAAAAAAAAAAAAAAAAAAAAAAAAAAAAAAAAAAAAAAAAAAAAAAAAAATCAGTATTTGTGAGAGTGTTTTGGAAATCAATTGTTATAGAAGGTTTTTTTTAAGTATTATTTTTTTAGGATGTGTTTGCATATTTTATCATTGTATCTTAGATTGAAGTATTTATTTTATATAGTATTTATAAACAATATTGTGAAATGTAATTATTTATTATAAAATTAATATAATATTTAATAAATTTTGAAATGTATAAAAAATTGAGTAACATTTTATAACATTATGTTGATTACTTGTGTAAAAGTTCTTATTTTTTTTTAAGGTGGTTCACGGACACTGAGTGACTACTACATCCAGTGTCCACTACATCCATGGGAAAATGCAGGTAGATCAACTTGAAGGGATATACTTGTTCCAAACTAGAAAGGCCTAACCCCAAGGACGTCGAGGAGATTTGACCCCGTGACCTCCTGATAGGTGAGATACTTAGCAACAGGAATGCGACCAACTAAGTTATTCCTTGAGGCTTGAAAAATTTCTTTAAATATTTAATAGGTCAAACTATCAATTATCTTACATAATAGACACAAATTTATCAACTAGAGTGTATGCCCTATTCATCATTGATCATAAAGTCTGATATAATCTTATTCTATTCTTTAAATCTATGTGAGAGATATCACATGGATGCTAATTATATGGAATACGATTGTAATTATGTTGAAGATTGAATAGATTATTTGTTAAGTCATGCTATATTGTTTTATTTAAAAAAAAAATTATTTCTAAGATCATCGTTAGTTTATGCGAGGTATGATATATGCACATGGTAACACTTTAAAAGTGAAAGTTTATATATATATATATATATATATATATATAGTTATTTTTTTAATAATTTTTTTTGCCGGTCAAAAGAGTTTCATTATATTATCATTAGTGAAATCCTGAGTACAAAATTAGGGTACATGGCCCCCTTAGCTTCACTACGGATAGAGGGGAGAGTGAGGAGTGTCAAAGATAATAGAAGATGCAATCAGATAACTATTATTTATGATAGGCTTACTAGTCTTACATTACAAGAAGATGACAAAAAATACCAAGAACCTGGGATAAACATGTCACGGAGGCCAGTGAGGCAGAAGTTTAGGAGGAATTGCATGGAAGTCGACCCACCCATGCATATGGAAATCAACATGCTCTACTCGGGCCTCCAAATCATGCAGGAGATCATTGAGGCATCTTTGATTACAGAAAATACTCTCAAGTAGCTCCAGAGTCTCTTTGAGGAAGAATTGGATGTCATTAAAATAGGCCACCAACTCATTTAGGTCTTCATGTTGGTTATCTCTCATGATGTCTAGGTTGGTCTAGATGTCTCTCAACTAATTTGAAATGGTTTCCAACGAGGTTGGAGCCTCCACTTGATTTGGCGAATGCTCATGAGATTGGGTGACCTCATCCACCCATTCTTTGTTGACCGCATCCTCTAAAGCCGAGATCGAACCACTATTTTGTTGTCCAACATGGTCCCGATTCCCTCCTCCACGGCGGGGACGTCCATGCTACCGAGGCATGGCTGGTCACTCCCAAATACCACCAACCAGAATGAAAAGAGAGGATACAACCTCCCAAGAGGGAACAACCACCTGAAAACTCCCCTAGCCACCATGAACAATGCCACACACATCCTATTGTGGCCATACAACATTGACCAAGCTAGGCCACAAAACAAAGCTGGAAAAGAATCACTTTGATGGATCCGTTGAATGATGTTAATATGCTATTAGCCCATAGGTGAAACATAACAGGGCTATTCGTAATTATTTTCCCAAAACCATATAACTACACTCTTGACGACTCATGCGATTCCTCAATATACAAAACTAAGAGACAAATAACAAGGGAATTATACACTACCCCACGACTAGGAGCACCCCTCCTTCATGGAATTTTCCAAAGGGCCTCGACGGAAGCAGGTGCCACCATAAACCCTCACCTGCTGTGAGAGAGCTATCTTCTAAAATAAAATGTGGCCACAGTGAGAGTCATTCCTTCCACAAGGAAATGGGCAACGTTGAGTTATGAACCACTACCAACAACCACGACATAGGAAAACACCTTAACCAAATAGAAACAAGAACCTGGAGACCGCCGAGTAACCACTAGCCTAAAACAACCCTCCTTTGGCGGCATCGGGGCTTCCACCCTGGATAACCAACCTTGATGCAGCAAAGGGGAGAAATACTTTCAAATGAACCAGGATCTCATATGATCACACACCATCCAAACAAATAAGGCACAACACCTGAGTTTGAACAATCCGCAGAGTTCCAACTACCCCATGGCCTTGACAAGCTCGCTCAGCCTTTAACACTCTCGTCCACCACCCTATGCCCAAAGTTCATCACCCAAGAAACCACAAACATTATTCTATCACCACCACAAAATATAACAACAAGAAGAGTGTTCAAAGGGTTTGATCAACCATTGACCTGTCGCATCACTTTATGGTTCAACATGTTTACGCCTACCACATGCCTCATGAGGCGTACTCCGAGGTGAACCTATCATGTGTTGATATACCCCCACCGAGGCAGGAATTGTCTTCTTCTAACAGTCTTGGGAGATTTTCCTTTGCTCTTGGGTCCATATCAGCTAAACTTAGAGCTATATGCCACGCAATAGCGAAACCATGATGAGCTTCCCCTATTCCCTAATTTGTGAGCCAATCAACTACCTTATTTACAAATCTCAATATGTGACTTGTTGTAACATAGGGAGAATATTTTTAAGAGGGACTGAAGTTGAACTACTTGATTTTCCAATCACTAGTTGTGCACCAGCTTAGAGGGAGGGGAACCATCCATGACCTTTTGAGCTATATGAATAACCACTTTTTAGTCTCCTCGGATTTGAATCTTGGAGAAACTAAGGTTGAGTGCCAAATGAAGGCCTTTTTTCAAATCCATTATCTCAACTACATTATTTATGGTTACACCGTAGTAGCCAGTAAAGACGCCTAGAGGAGAGCCTTTGGAGTCAAGAAGCACCCCCCCAAATCCTACCAGACCTGGGTTTCCTTTAGACGCACCATCAAAGTTTAGTTTTACAAAGCTCGGAGGGGGAAAAATGAATTTGGGAGGCGATGGAATCGAAAGAGCTCAAAGAGGATGAGACGACGCAAAGGTCAATTCAGGGGATAAGTTCAACAAGGAAAGAATTATGTTTTCAATTGGGTCTTCTTTCCAAACCTCATCAACCCATTTTTCTTCCATGATAGATTCCCTGAGATTATCTTTGATGGTCTACCATATGGAAGAGCTCGACAGGGTCTGGTTATGAAAGATGGCACAGTTCTACTCTTTCCAAGTATTCTAGAGCAGAAATCCTAGGACTAGGATCTAGGCTCTGTTTACTATTGGGTTTTTGAAGCGAACACTCTTCCAATTATTGATTTTTGAAAGCAAATATTTTATGACTTGTTCCAATGGTACAAACAAATTACCCACCTCTATCCATACATCATTAGCTATTTGACAAGTGTTCAGAAGATTATTCATGGTCTGCTCCTGTTGTTTACACATTATGCATTGAGATGGCCAAATGAAACCTTTATTGAGCAGCCGATCCCAAGTCAATATTCTTTTGTGACCGTTACATCCACATGAAGTGAGCAAATTTAGGCCAAAGTTACCACCCTAAGACTTTCTCCAACAAACCTCCTCTTTGAATTTATTGAGAATTGATCTTGAGCAGATAAGCCTCTCTAATAGAGAATGAGCCCCACAGTTTATAACCCCAATGGTGCTTGTCCGGAGCTACAGAGATGGGAATATGACACTTCCACAAAGATTGAGTTAGGATTGCCCAACTATCCAGGGGATAAACTGTTTTCTAGTCTCAGGCTAACTTCCAATTATGCCAAGCTAATTGGGAAGGAGTCTTCGACCATAATTCTGTAATTGTCTTGTTTTTGAGTTGGATCAAGGTTTCTTTCAGATCTTGTAGAGAGACATTTAAATCTAAGTGTGGCAATTGCTGCCAGGATTCTTCCTAAAAAAGAGCAGTGTTACCATTCCTAATCTCCTAGAAGAACTTGTCACGTATTAGGAAACTATTATGACAAGCTAAGTTCCATATGGCTAGCATGACTGATGTGGAAGGGTCGCGCGTGAGAGTGCTTGAGATCTACCTTGCTTATATTTTTGGTTCCATATGTTCTTCCATTGATTAGCGCCACCTTAAAGCCATCTCCACCAGAGCTTCGTGCCCATGACCTCGTTCAGATCTTCAGGGTCCCTCAGTCCCAATCCACCATGAGATTTTGGGAGGCAGAGCTTCTCCCAGGTCATCACGGACCATTTTTGTTTTTCGAATTTAGCACCTTGCCATAAGAATTTGTAGCATATTGAAACTAGCTCTTTAAATATGGTTTTGGGAGCTGGGAGGACTTGCAATATTGATTTTAGAAGAGTGGCTCATCCAACAAGGTTTAGTACATGAAAGGTCCAATTGGCCAAGTGATTCAGAAGCTTGTTACAAACTTCCTTCAACTGGCAATGCGGAGAGGATTTTCAATCAGAAGGACCCCCAAGTATTTGGAAGGGATTAAGTCGATAGAGAAGCCTAGATTGTGTGCCAAGTGATGTTACACTAGTTTCAGAGTGTTAAAAATGTAAAGATGAGACTTCTCCTTATTAAGGAGCATACTTGAAACCGCTTATTAAAAAGATATTTTATTTAACTAGATCAATATTTTGCTTATTTAAAAGTTTTAAATTTGTATTAAATATATTCAATACAATAGGGAAATATCTATATAAATAACAAATATATATGAGAAAAAAATATTATTCCACTATTGCCTTTTATATCTTCAAGAAATAAATAGACAATATAATTATAAGTATATTATATAAAGAAAATAAAAATTATTATTACATAAAATTACATTTTTATAGCTATTGATTATATTGATTATTTATTTCATAATAATTTTTCATAATTTTAATTAATTATAAATAATAATTAGGTGAATAGTAAAAATTTAACTTTTTAATGTATTACCAAAACAAATATTTTTTAATTACAACATTTATTAATATAAACCATTAATAACTTTTTATAACTTTTATTGTTTTATACTTTTATTTTGGCTATATTTAAAAATGACAAAAACTAGATACAATGTAACCATATAACCTTTCTTGATAAATATAATTTTTTTCACAAAAGTTCCAACCCATGTCCTTTCATATCATATCATGTTAAAAACATTACCCAAAGATGCAAAGCTCATTATCATAAATAATCTTTACTATAATAAGTGTTTTGCATTCGTAACCATGTAACCTTTGTTGATAGATGTAGTACTTTTTTTCACATGTCCTTTCACAGAATTTCCAACACATGTCCTTTCACATCATGATAAAGACATTACTCAAACATTACTCAAGGATGCAAAGCACTCATTATCATCAATAATCTTTTACTATAACGAGTGAGTGTTTTGCATTCTTGGGTAATGCCTTTAAAATGTCGGTTAAGCTTGCCCATAACAATAAAATGATAAGCTTGTATAGTAAGCTTATATAATTATTTTACTTACACAAAAAGAGTCATACATCAAGAAAGATTTTTCACTATTTGTGAGTGTTTGGAAATAAATTGCTCTAAGAATTTTATTTTAATTATTATTATGTTAAGATGTGTTTCTATACTGTACATTAGATTGAAGTATTTATTTTTATATATTTATAAATAAGATTATAAAGTGTAATTATTTATTTTATATATATATATATAAAATATAATTATTGGTTATAAAATTAATATATATATTTAATAGATTTGAAATATATAAAAATTAGCAATATTTTAGAACATTATGTTTAGGTCTTGACTTATGTTTAAATTCTTTAAATATTTATTTAGTATCTAATGTAAAAGTTCTTTAAATATTTAGTATCTTTAAATTTTTGGTATATCCAATTATCAACACGGCATTCTTTTTTGAATATATTTAGTATATTTTAAACATCTAATGATATAAAATGAAAAGAAACAGAAATAATCAACTAACACATGGAGAACATAGGGGCATAAATGGAACATGCGAAGAATTTGAAAGAATTTTTGGATGAATATTATTTTCTCATATTATATATTTATGAAATGAGAGTTGAGAATCATGATTGTCGGTAGATTACAATTTGTAGGTGTTAGTCAACGATCTCATTGCTAGAGATAAGGATCTGCAAGAGGCAGTTAGTCCATGTCACGAAATACAAAGGGAGCGTTGGTTTATCCAATGTCCAACAATCCCCCTCAATGCGAGTCGGGTGTGTATCGAACTCGTGACCTATGCTCTGATACCACTTGTTGGGAATCACGATTGTCATTAAACCAAAACCCACAGGTGTTAGTCAATGATTGCATCACCAAAGATAAGGATTCACGAGAGGCGGTTTGTCCATGTCATGAAACACACATGGAGCATTGGTTTATCTAATGTCCAGTAGTTGAATCCATGTATGTAGTGAAAAACTCATTTTAAAAAACAAAAATTAAAGTTTTGCCAAAAAAATTTACCAGATTTCGACCAAAAACTCTAAAATGTAGCATGTTTAGACAACGTCTATATGATAATAAAGCTCACATGACCACGACATGTCACCTGCTTTCCTCGGCTAAGACTTATGAAGCCATACATATGCCACAACTACATCAAACTTCCCATTTTGGTCATTATGATAGTGTTCTCTATTGAAATCTAGTGCTTCCTACTGGAAACATCTCTTGATTTAGCCACGGGGGATTCACTAGGGGAGCAATACCATATCATGTGCATTCATATTCCGGGATATATATTGAGGGAAAAATGACATAATATATTGAGTATATAATAGAGAATAAAGGGTTTTCATATGATGTGTATAAAAAATGGAGCTCAAAGTTAATGAAAATATATAAAGGGTATAAAAAATGTCAATGGAAAAACAGATACCTACAATATCTAGTGAAAGTAGGGGTTTTTTAAATTGGGAAGGTGTATTGGGTTCGTATTGGTAGGGGGTTAAATACAAATATTTTTAGAGGTATTTTCTAATATGTAGTCAAATTAAGGGTATTGTTTAGTATGCCACAAACACATGCGCTATGTCAAAGGTTCATTGAGTGAAGCCCTCATGGATTTAGCTCATTATTCTAGATCCAGTTTGAGTAGGTTACCGTCAATTCTATTGTGGATAGTTAAATATTTTGAAAATTTGATGGGTTTGAGTGAGCGAAACGATATAGCTGACTTTAAGAATATTATTCCAAAATGTATAATAATAAAATATTAAAGTGGTATCATCACAAACCCAGAACATGATGGTTAAATAATATATACATAAATAAATAAATATTGTACACAAAATCTTGAGCTAATAAACACAAAATTTAATTAAAAATAATAATTTTGTTAATATAAATTTAATTACCTCGAGTTCAAGTGTCAGTCTGACATCACAAGGCATTAATACCCTTCATGAATCCAACGCATAGATTGATTGGGGTGGGCTTCTAGTAGCGCTACTAGTTCACCCGCCACCATGTCTTGGGTCTGGAGCAAGGTGGTGGTGTCAAGTCCACCCTCCTACATGTAAAGCACATTAAGCATCTATTCAAATAACTTGTCATCCAGTGTCACAAAAACACTGTTGAAAGGTTGGGTGCTCTTGACATGGCCATCCATTTCCTCAGTTGTGCAAAGGTGGAGACTCTGCTCAATTTCAGGGCATTGCATTTGATTTCTCAGTAATCATGGTGCGAGAACATGGGTGGTCTAGCAAAGGTGGCTGAGGAAGAGGAAGACCTCCCCTCCCTCCCTAGGATGGGAAAGGGGATGAACATTTTGGTTACAGTATTCCACACGGTTTTCAATTCAGAATGGTGGTAGAATTAGAAGCTCAAGAGCTCAATTACATAGGTGACCATCTTTGGGCTTTTTGCAACCTTCTTGGCTACCATTACAAGGATCAGGAAGATACTAATGAGCTACTTGAAGGAAACATCCTTGATATGGAATTTCATTTACATCATGCAAAGTCAGCTTATCATCACATTTCTAGCCTACTGGGCATGTAGCTTCAAGGTTTCGAGTCTCCCTCAACTAAAACAATGGACAACTCCTCGCTTTATCTAGTTCACGTAGAAGCTCCCCACAACAGACCTCATAGCCCTTTTCCTTGACGACAGTAGTCCTGCGACGATTGGAACCTTATCTCTATTGGTTCAAGCCCCTCCTACAGCAAAAGTAGCCAGGTCAGTGGTCAAGCTGGCCAAGTCAATGGTCCTCTCTAGCGGCATTGTGAGTTTCCATCCTCCTCCAACCAACCAACTTCCTTGGGGCTCCCTCTTCCAGATGACCTGGACTATTACAAGCCATGCCCCATGGTCCAGGAGTATCCCCCTGAGCATTAATTAACATTGCAAGTCCATTAAGGTAACCTTTTCTATGGTTTTTATGTCTTGTTGTTCTCGGCTTTAGATATGATTTTACCTATTTTACTATAATGTAATTATCAAGAGGCTCTCTGGTTTCTCCTTTGTGAGAAGACATCTCCCCATATTGCCTCAACGTCTGCTCTCATAGATTTAGGCCCATTTTCACAACCTGTTGAGCTCTAAAGTACTAAAATATGTAATTTTTGTACCTATATTGTAATACAAAGCTTCTTTACTTACAACAAAAAAAATTATAAATTTAATTAAAAGTATTTATTTTTAAATATAAATTTTATCGAATTAAAAAAATTAATATAAAAAATAAATATATGAATGAAATAATAAATTATTTTAAATTAAATATAAGAAAATATCATATTTTTGGATGTGTAAATATCTGATTATTTAATTTTATATTGAAAAGTTGTTATAGTAAGAAATTTGATTGGTGTTATACATTTTTTTAAAGATATTATAGTGTAGACATGTAATCATTATTATTCTTGTGGGGTTTAATTTTGTTTATTTTTTATTTTTTAATATAATATGGTAATGGACTTTAAGCATTTTATATTTTTATTTTTTAAGAAGTATATTTTTAAATGACTTTTCATTGAAATCTGTTTATTGTTGAAATAGTAGATTTGAGTTATCAAATCTATATAAATTCAGTATATTATTAGTTGTTTGTGATTTTGAATCTTTTTATACATTCAAAAAATGCATTTTAAAGAAATATCACACAAAATTATATTACTAAATTTTGGTGAAAATGCAAAAATTAGATTTCACCCTACATTATAAGTTAATATATCCTCTATATTAAACCAGCATAGTCGTATAAATTAAATGGTTGGTAAATGAAGATAGAAAAAATTCCATAATAAGCATCAAAACATTTACCTCATCATAGATTTTAAGTTACTAAATTTTTAAAAACCATAAAAAGTATAACTTTATAGTGTCGTGCTCTACAACCCAATATAGAGGGATATGTAGTCATATTTTTTTTGTAAAATTTAACATAAACATTTAAATTTTAACATGATCCAGACTTATGCATGAATACAAAAAAATACATAAATACGTATATACACAGAGGTGCAACAAAAATAAAACTTCATTTCATTAATATCAAAGAATTAAAATATGTTTACATACAGAAGTAAAAATAAACTAGCTCAGGTGATAGTAGCTTATCTTTGAGAAGAGATGTGGTGGCTAAATGCCTTTGAACTGTGTTACAATGAAGCTCAAAGAACTATTTATTATTGAAAAACAATGGAAAACCCTAAACATCCAAAAACCTAACCCTAGGAGATGAAGCACCAAAATTGTGGGGCCCATTTGGGTAAATTGGTACATCAAATTAGCGGGGTCATAACTTTGGCATACGATCTCCATTTGGCTATCATAATACCTCATTTCGAATATATCAAAGAGGAGGCGAAAAAAAAACTAGTTAGCTTAATTGAGACTTCTTAAGTCTCTCTATTTCCCCTAAAAACATGTTTTAGTCCCTCAAAATGGCTCTAGAAGTTTAGGATCTAAAAAAATGCTAAAAATAGTAAGTTGTGCTACAATTAAGGAAACTGAAAAGAAACAACGGTGGGGGTCGAAGTGGAATAGGCGGGTGGCCACCAATATGCACCTAGATCAGTCCTCCCCCCTTAGGAAGCAATGCTCCCCATTGCGTTGAGTGCCTCCATGAGATGGGGAAACTTTTGCTAAATTTGGTCCCTGGTGAGCCACTTGCCTTAGTGGAGGAGTTAGCCATCTTTGACAACCCGATACAGCTAGATCTTCTACTGGTGAGTGTTCTTGTTCTGTGTGTTCATGAACTGATCAGTTATGGTGTGTTCCATGCATTATGGGTTTAACTCTGTTGGTGTGAGTTGTTTTGCAATGTTTGATGTGTCCAGTAATGGTGGAAAGCATGGTGAAGGTGGTCCACATTAAACATTGGGTGCATGCCAAGGAATGGTGGAATGTCAAACTCAAAATCATTGTCCCCTACAGCCTTAGTGATGGTGTAAGGCCCATATCAGAGTGGGCGAAGCTTGCGGTGGGGCCCAATGAGGTGCTCCTTCTGCAAATGTAACCAAAATTTTTCAACCACCTTGAACTTGTGTGGCACCCGATGCTGATCATTACATTGCTTGTACTTAGCATTGGATTTTTCCAATATGTCATGGACCTCTTGGTGGATGTGTTGAATGCACTCAATGAATTTGTTAACCATGTTAGCTTCAAACTGGATATGAGCTAAATCTGCCTGAGTAGCTGCAAATGGTATGGCCACATCAATGGGACATAGCAGCAGGAATCCCAACCCCACCTAAAAGGGGTTGTGGCCAGTTGAGCTATGGAGAGATTCATTGTAGCTATGCTAGACATAGGGGAGGCTTTCATCCCATGTTTGTGGATGCTTCGAGTTGTACATGTGTAGAATGTGTACAATCATCTTATTGACGACCTCTATTTGGCCATCAGTTTCGGGGTGGAAAGTCGTGGACTTAGTGAACTTGGTATCCAACATCGACCAATGACTTGACCAAAATGTACTTAAGAACTTGTTGTCCCGATCTGAGATAATGGATTGTGGGATCCCAAAATGTACCCACACTTTTTCAAAGAAGAGCTTAGTAGTGGCTTTTGTTGTGATACTCTTCTTGCAGTATGTCATAATGGCCATCTTAGAGAATCTATCGACGGCCATGAAAACACAATTGTTGCAATGCTTAGTACAAGGAAGGCCCAACATGTCCAATGAGCTAGATTCCCAAGGTCGACTAGGAGTAGGCATAGGAGTATATAGGCCTTGCCTCTTGATGGTCAGTTTGGAAATGGTGCAAGCAGTGTAGGATCTGATGTACTTACCAAGATCCCGTCAAAGGTTCGACCAATAAAGATACTTCAGCAACATTGCCATTATTTTCTCTACCCCAAAATGTCTGACGACCCTACTGTAGTGTGCCTCCCAAATCATCTTGGCACGCTCGCTTGAAGGAACACATATGTGTCCCAGGTGGCATAACAATGCATCCTAGAGGTGAAAATTTGTAACTTTCTTACCTTCCAAGAGTGTTTGGTATGTGTTTCCAAATTTTGGATCATTCTTGTAAAGATGGGGTCACCCCTCAGTCTTGTGCCCACAAGAGTCAAGCATTGTGGGCATCACCATGACCGTGGTTGGTTGAGGCAGTCTGAAACATTGTTGGTGCTTCCCTTCTTTTACTTAATGTTCAAATGGAACTGTTGCAGGTATGTGGACCATTTCTGATGGCAATCGTTATGCAAACTTCCTTGTGTCTGTATGAACTGCAAGGGTCAGTGGTTTGTGTGGATGACCGTTTCCTTCCCCAGAATGTAATGCTTCCATTTTTTGCAGGCCTGCACAATGGAATACATCTATTTGTCATAGGTGGGATACTTTCAAACAATGTCTGAAAGTGTCTCACTGTGATATGCCATTGGGTGCCCCTTCTGAGTAAGAACTGCACCAACAGCATAGTCGGAGGCATCTGTCTCAATCTGAAATAGTTGTTGTGGGTTTGGTAATGTGATCACTAGTGTAGATCAGAGGTGATGCTTCAACTTAAAAAAAACCTTCTATTGGGATTCAAACCAAAAGATATTTTCTTTCACTCCGCCCTGGGTGACTTGACTTAATTTAAGGCAAAGTGATATGCGAGAACCCCAACACGAACCTGTGATAGAATTTTGAAAGACCCAGAAAGTCACAGAGCTCTGTTAGAGTGGTTGGGGCTAGCCAATCTGAATGACTTGTATCTTCATTGGCTCGACATGCACACCCTACTCATCAATGATGTACCCAAGATATTGAACCTGGGTTATGCCAAAAGTGCATTTCTCCAAATTGACACACAATTTTTTTTGTCGCAAGGTTTGAAGGACCTGTCAAATATGGTGAAGGTGCTCTTCCCAACTCTAGCTGAAGATCAAGATGTCATGTAAATACACCACCACGAATGCATTGGTGAAGGGTCGCAAGATGTCCATCAATATCATGAAGGTTGCGTGGGAATTTTTCAACCCGAAAGGCATGACCAACCATTAGAAAAGGCCTTCCTTGGATTTGAAGGCATCCTTCCACACATCGGAGGGTTTGACAGGCACCTGGTGATAACCAGACTTCAAGTCAATCTTGCCGAAATATTTGGCCCTCTTGAGTTGGTCCAAAAGGTCATCAATCCATGGGATTGGGTACCTATTCCAGATAGTTATCTTGTTAAGCACCCGATAGTCAATATAGAGTCTCCAAGTCTCGTCCTTCTTCTGTACCAATACAATCGGGCTCCCACGAGGTGATGAGCTTGGCTTGATGTGCCCTTTCTGCAACAACTCCTAAATCTGCCTCTTGATCTCATCGTTCTCCAAAATAGAGCATTGATATATCATTCCATTAGGTATTGGCGTGTCCAAGATCAGATCAATGGAGTGCTTTACCTAATAGTGCAAAGAACCCCTGTAGGTGACGCAAAAATGTCCCTGTACTCCTCCAAGACCTTTTCCATCTGTTGCTGCTGTGTGGAGGAGCCTTGTCTGGAATTCGTGCCCACAACATTCTTATTTTCCTGAGGGTGAATCATAAGGAAAACAAATTTCCTGGTTTAGGAAATGAACTTACTGCATTACTTTGTAGTGATCAAAGAGATGGTGGTAGGCGTGCTGCCTACGGTATCTTGTACAACTTATCTCCCAAAGTAATAACCATAGAGCGAGGTCTATACTTATATACAACATGTCGCTTCCACAAGTATGGTTGTCCTATTAATAATATATCACAAATTTCAAGAGAAGCAACATCACACAGTTCCTCACCCATGAAGGGCTTGATGTTGTAGGGAAGGTGACATTGTTGGCTGGCGTGAAGATCTCGTCCTCAGTGAAGCCACCCAATGGTGTACAACTGAAGATGTGTTGTAGTTGGTAGGCCCAACCACTTCACAGCCTCTACTGAAATGAGGTTCATTTGGCTCCTGCTATTGATAATGAACTGCAATGGAGAACCCTTCACCCACATTTGTGAGTGGAAGAGGCATTCCCCCTCCTCTGGATCTTCAGGCTCATTCTTCTGGATCTTAGTGGTGGCCACGATGGAAGTGGGCTCTGCGTCAATGATCTGCTTCCCTTATTCATTCCCCTAGTCAGGTTCTGACTCAGATTTAGAACATGCATCTGATTCAAAAGCCTTCAGCTTGGCCACCAATGACTACTTGGCCCGACACTCACTTGTGTTGTGAGTGGAGCTCTTATGGAACTCACACCATTTTCCCATGTCCTTCTTTGTCTTCATGATTTTATTCTTTCCTTGTGGCTTCGACAGGTTGTCCTGGGTCATCCCGCATTGGATTTTTCCTTTTCTCTTTCATTTGGGGGCACCTTTTCCTTGATTCAAATTCCCAAATTCAAAGTCTCTCTTCTTTATTTTAAAATTCTACTCAATCTTGATAGCGTATCAGTACATCGTGCTGAGAGGAGATGTCCAGGAACTCCATCTCGTCTTGGATGTACTTGTGTAGACAGTTGCGATACTTGAGTACCAAATTCCATCTAGAATCCTTGATACTCAACTTCAAGTGAAGTGTATGGAAAACATTTGTAAACTCTGACACATCTTGGTCCCATCCTAATCAGTGGCTTAGTATTTAGCTCAAAAATGAAAGTTCTTAGAATCACTCAAAACCTAAACGATCATTTCCTTCTCGGCGATACAATCCCAATGCAACTCATTTCACTGAAAATCGAGCTCATATGAGAAATATATCATGTTCTATCCACTTTGCCAAATAGAGGAATTTTTGCAAAAAAAAAGGTATAGTGACTACACAGCCAACAATTCATACTACTGACGTGGCAGTTGACTGGGCAGGTCAATGGGATGGTCTACGTCCACTATGGTCTTGCTAAGTTTCTCATTTCCATTGGTTTGTAGGTATGGTGATATGGCTCGTTGTCATTGGTTGGAGCTGGACCAATGAGGAGGGGACAAGTGGTAAGCTCAGAGGTCGCCATGTGTCCCTACCCAAAGGTTGGTCATTGGCACGCTATAGTGGAAAAATTAAGGGGCAGGTCAGCGGAGTTGAACCTGCGATCTCGCCTGAACAAACTCAATGACATACCAATACACCATCATTGTGGTTCTTACCATATTATGGTTTCACATTAATTTTGTTATGTTATATGTTAACGGTTGGGGGTTAGGAGGGAGCCAGCCCACAGGCTAGCCCCCTCCCATGTGAACACCACCATATATCTAGTGGTTATGTTTAACCAATGGCCAGTTCTACACAAAACTATTAGCATTTATGCCAGTGACCACTACACCTTACCGCCAAGTCAACAGTTACAGAACCGTGCGATATTTGCAGTAATCATAGTTAGCGCTTAAGCTTTATTAATATTTAATTAAATGTGGAGTTTAGTATGGCTGAAATTTTGGCGATACCTCCAAAATTGGTGCTAACTCCAGTTTTAGTGGAGTTAATTGGAGTTCCTCCAGTTTTAGTGGAGGTTTACTAGGAGAAATAGTTTTTGCCATAACTTTTGCAAAATTCGACCAAATTGGGATCAGGAAAAGGTGTTCCTAGATGATTTTCATGTTATGAGCACATGGAAGTAGGTTTCAGGAGAAGTAGAGCATTGTAAACAACACTTTTTCCATTATTGAGCTAATACAGAGGCCCAAGCCATGGAAGCTGGACCAAGGAGATGTAGCCCAGGAGGGGTGAACTCCTTCATCAAAACATTGTGTTAAGTGTTCATTTTTATAGTTTGCTATACATTTGATTGTTGTTCTTCAACACTTGTTTTTCATGCTATTTTTCTCATGAATTTAACATAAAACTTGATAAATTTACATGTTATCATACACATACACCATACGGAATCCTATGCAGATGAAGCAAAAGATAAGCATAATCTGAAGTTGAAATTAGCACATCAAGACTAACATTCAACAACAGATCAAGTTGGTATGAGAGAAAAGGTTATTTGCTTGATTGCTTGAGTTTTGTGCAAGTAGGGTTTTAATGGTTGCAAATTGTGATGCTTACAAGGTTAAAGTTGTAGAGAGCAGAAGGGAAACTATTGGTTGCAACTCCTGAGGTAATGCCGTGAAGAAGGAGAGCCACAAGGCCATAATCTCCACCCAAAGTTCCAATCCCAGCTACACTTGAATCACCTCAAGCTTTACGTTCAATTGAGATTGAGGAGGTACAAGCAGTAGTGTAAGCTGAGCTTGAATCCAAAGCCATCATGTCTGGAGCAAGAGAGACTGAAGGTCTTTCAGAAGAGAACGCATTCAATAAAGATTTCTATGACTTAACTGACATGGTTAGAGTCCTCTATGGAGAGAGGAATACTATAATAATCCCCCACATGGAGACGGAAGCTCGGGAGATAAAAAATATGAAAAAAGGGATTCAAAGGGTAATGGAGGAAATCCTCCTCCATCTCCACCATCTTCATCTGCCTCATCATCTTCATCATCCTCATCATCTCATCTTCCACTTCCACCACAAAAAATGTTCAAACTCATTCAAAAATCCCAAAGGAAAAAACTCCCTTACTCCAATTGGACACTAAGTTTGAACTTCCCATGTACAATGAAGAGGTGAATGCAGAAAAGTTAGACAATTGGAGGTTTATTGCAGAATTCAGAACCTTCAATAAGATGATATAAAAATCTAGTTGACTTCACTGAGGCTAGAAGGAGCAGTGTTAGTTCTGGTGGGAAGCAAATACTCAAGAGAAAATGTGAAATCATGGTAATTTATCAATTTCTTGGGTTGAATTTTTTTTTGCAATTAAAAGAAAATTTTATCCTTTAGCCTATATGCAAAAAGGAACTATGAGTTGGAAAAATTTTAGGCAACTCAAGGGCCAAACAGTTCAATATTATACCCAGGAGTTTAGGAAAAGGGCTTTGTTATTAGGAGTAAACTTGAATTCCCAAGATACAACATTGACATATATTGGGGGTTTACATTCCTACTTAAGACATACTATCCTTTTGTTCAATCCAAGCAACTTAGATGAGGTATGTGTGCAAGCCATGCACCTTGAAGCAAGAGGAAAGAACATATAGGAAGAGGGTAGTAAGAAGAATCCATTCAAGGGTAAGGAGAAAGAGAAGGGTGGAAAATGGAAGGGAAAGAAGAATCCAAGTGTGAACAAAGAAGGGGAGAAAACTATATGCCAACATTGTTCCAAAGTAGGGCATGATGAAACCTGTTGTTGGAAATTACATCCTGAACTAAGGCCTAAGAAACCAAACAATAAGGGAAAAACAAAAGACGATAGCTACCACACAACATGATCTTGGATTAGATTCTGGTGATGAGACCAAGATTTCAGCCATGGTCACAAAAGTAAAGGAAGCTACAACAAGCACTAGTTCCTCACATAGTCACAACAACACTCCAAATGAATAATCAAGAATAGAGTTGTTCCATGTAAGGGTAACTTCAAATCATACAAAGATTGAGGCATTATTTGATAGTGGATCACAATCAAACTTAATTTCAAAAGACTTGGTCAAAATGATTAGCCTTGAAACTATACCTCATCATAAGCCATATCCATTGGGTTGGATAGTCAATAATGCAAATTGATAGGTTACAAGGAAATGCTTATTCAAGTTTTCCATCACTGAAAAATTCATTGATGAAGTTGAGTTAGATGTAGTTCCACTTGACATCTCAGGAATCATTTTGGGAAGTTCTTCTTTGTATGATAAGAAAGTAGTATTTTATCGCCATGAGAACAAATACCTATTGCTCAAGGATGGGGTGGAGTACATTGTGAGAGCCCATCACAAAAAGTTAAACATTTCTTTGGTTAATGCAGGGAAGATGAAGAGACTAGTAAATGCAAGTAAAAATTTTGTGCTTCTCGTGATCAAGAAAAAGAATGATATTGATTATGAACCTTTTGAAGGTTGTGATGATAAGTTGAAATATAATTTGATTGATGTGGTTTTAGGAACCAAAGGGGTTACCTCCCAAGAGGGGAATTCAACATGAGATACAGTTGCAACAGGATGTTCCACTTCTAAACATTGGGATGTATCACATGTCTATTATGGAGAGCATGGACATCAAGAAGCAAATTCAGGAATTGTTGAACAAAGATATCATACGCCCATCTACTTCACCATGTGGTTCACCCACTATTTTGGTGCCAAAGAAGGACGGGACTTGGTGCATGTGTGTGGATTTCTGTGCACTAAACAAAATAACGATAAAGAATTGTTAGCCACTCCCAAGAATTGATGATTTTCTTGATCAATTGAGATATGAAAATTATTTCACTAAGTTAGACTTACGAAGTGGTTATCATCAAGTTAGAATAGTTGAAGAGGACATTTGGAAAAATGTATTTAAAACTAAACAAGTGATCCAAGTCCGGGTATGAAGAAGGACCTTTCCAAGACCTTTTATTTTCGTGATGTGTTAAAATTGCTTTTTAAAAGAACATTAACAAATATAGCTATAGAATGTAAGGAAGAGGAACATAACAATCATCAGCAAATGAAAACAAAAGTTGTTGATAACAGAGTTCATCCAAGAGGGACAACGTTTCCAGGCCTCGGTGTCAAGATGGTGTAGGCCGCTACATGTTGGGTTGTGTTATATTCTTTCCACGACCAACCTACGTAGTGAACCGGGGGGTTAGAGGGGGGCTGAAGCCCCCCCTTCGTTCCGCCGATTGTGCAGAAGGGGGGTCACGGGGGGGCGGCAACCCCCCCTGTCCGAGGGGTTTGATGGGGGCGGGTAGCCCCCCTCTACAAGGTCCGGGGCAGCGCCCTGGGAAAATTTTTTTTTTGGACCCTATATTAGGTTGGGCGAACCTACCTATGGTTTTTTGGTCCATGGTTTTGGACGCGATGGATTTCGGTCCATGGTATTGGATGCTTCGGCATGTATAAATATGTATTGTAACATTGAAAGGAATATAATGAAAAATCAAGCTGGTAGCCCCAGTTTTGGGATCCAATGGGAAATCTCTGTGTATATGTGTTTTATGTGTTATGCTCTCGCATTGTTTATTTTCTTTGTTTTAGAATTCGTATGCAGGTAATTTCTGTACAGGGTTAAAACCTACACTCACATAAGCCTTCTCCAACATCTGGTTTTTTATGCAACCTGTCCATAATCAGCGGTGAACTTATGACACCAAATCAAGAGGTGAATTTAGACATTGTACTTCTACTTCCTTGAAAAGCTTGTATGGAGATGAGACTGATGTATGATTAGGTTATTTACCTTCTCAGCTCTGTATGTGGAATTGGGTTTTCTAGCTTTGAATAATGAGGCAAGGGAAGTTTTCATGAATTGTAGATCGTAGGTGATTTTAGGAATAAAGACATTGCTGATTGAGAAATGACTGCATTATGTTTTATTGAATTACACATCATTGAGACTTTACTAAAACATCCCGTAATTTTAACATTTATTAGAATTCTTATTATTTGCCTTATTTTGGAGTGACTCCAAAATGCTACACTTGATCATGGTTCACAATGTATTGGACCATAGTATTTAATAATCTTGCTTTACAACTCATGTAGCTGCTACTGCCTCTTTAATGCCTTGCATTTTCAAATTGCACAATTTAAGCTCAGCCATATTCTGGTGATGGAATATATAAATTTTACTGTACAATCCTCCCTGCTACCATCTTTGAACTCTTAAATTTCCTAAATAATAATTTCAGATAGCATGTCTTATCATTTTATAAATTTTTCATGATAAAGAAGACCTCATGGGCCTCCAAACTCTCTTCACTCCTCCCCCCGCCACCCAACAAAAATCTAATGCACGTAGGCAGTCTTTTACAGGTACTAAACCTCCTGAAATTCATTAAATATAGTTGGCCATATTGATTGGGTCCATATTACCACCAATCACTAGGTTCCATATGTAAGCTAACCAACAGCCTCATGGACTTATCACAAAGTCACCTTGTTGGGATTAGCTAAGATATAGATGAACTTAATCAGAGGTACTGGTCATGAGGTTCATGAAAACACAAGGTAAGATATCAATCTAAACTGAGACATTAGCTCAAACCCTTCTCTTATGTATAATGCCTTCCAGAACTATAAAAGGATGAAAATATATATTTTCAACTTCTTTTTGGATGCTTTGTTCAAAGTGATACCATCTCAGTTCCTTATGAAATTAAGGAAATCTGTTCTAGACCTTCCAAGATCATTGTAGTATAAAGATTTTATTGTGGAATGTTTTAAAACCATAAGTACAATCATAAGTTTGTGCACAAGGTAAGTTCCATTGCTACTTTCTTCTCACAAAAGGGGTATATATCAAAATATAAGCTTGCTTTTGTATTGACTATGATTTTCTAAGGTAATTTTAGAAGTACTTCGACCTTCTATTGTTAGACCTGAGGCATTTCTTCCTTATGCAATCATGTTGAGGTATCATTTTCGACCTTTATGTAATAATACTGAGGCATAAGATGTTGGACTCTTTTAAGTCATTACTAAAGTAAATTTTTTAGTATATATTATCTATATTATATATATATAATATATATTAATATATATATATATATATGCTAATTCCAAAGGGTGAGGCCCAAAAGAAAAAAAGTGGCAGGGCATCATTGAACTCCAACATAGGCATATTGTAAAGACGAGTGCCATTTCTATATAGAATAGGGGAATTCTTAGTATCTCTAACATGCGTTAGGATAACTATGATACATGAGATTATGAATGCCATGTCTAATTCATACATGTTTAGAGCTCGGATTTCATCTAGTACAATATATCTCAACACAAATCATGAGTATGGCCTAGCCTTTTCCTCAAGACAAAAATGTCATAAATGGAGCAACTCAAACAGGAGATCATATGAAGAGCAACCTAACTAATGTAAAAAGAGATTCAGGAACTTTGTTTTCACCAACTGCGTGGACAAATAAACTAGACCGAACAGAACATAGTGAAGCATGTTTATTAAAAATGTCTCCTATTGAAAAGGGGTTGCTTTTATTAGGCATTGAAAACTCAAATATGAGATGTGGAACCAAAGCAGGTTCATTCATTAGATGCTCTACTGGCACTGAAGTTCAGCAGAATTCTATAGATATATCAAATTCAATGCAGACAAGCTTGCTGATTGGGAAGCCTAATCAGTGAGTAGAATAGGAATTCCTAATGAGAAGTTGTAGGACTGATCCTGAGACAGTGGACGATGCCTCCAGCTTTGCAGCTGTTGGTACCAAGATTTCTTTTTCGTTGCCTTCATCTGGAGATGTTGGTGTAAAAGTTGTTAATGATTCTACAAGTGTTGTAGAATCATGCAACTAATTTTAATTATGATATTGTTTCATTGGATCATATTTTTGGAGGAAATGGCTCCTAGGTTAGAAAGGATGAGATCCTTGTGAAAATGTTCCATCTTGCTGATTCAGAAGCCTAATTGGTCAGTAGAATAGGAATTATCAAATAGAAGTTGTAGGATTGATCCTAAGACAATAGACAATGCCTCCAACTTTGCAGCTGCTGGTACAAAGCTTTCTTTGTCATTGGATTCAGTTGGAGATGTTGGTGTAGAATTTTTTAATGATTCCACAAGTGTTGCTAATTCTAATTATGTATCGTTTCATTATATCATAGTTTTGGAGGAAATGGCTCCCAGGATAGAAAGGATGAGATTCTTGTGAAAATGTTCCATCGCGTTACGTAACTAGGAACACTGCTACAAGAATGGATTGAATGGGCCCAGGAAAAGGTAATGCAGGAAACTCTAAGACTAAGTAAAGACAAAGCTGAATTAAAAGCCCTCAGGCAAGAGAAGGAAGAAGTTGTCTGCCTTAAAAAGGAAAAATAGCCTCTTGAGGAAAGTACCATGAAGAAACTTTATGAAATGGAGAATGCATTACGTAAAGCCAATGGGTAGGTAGAACTTGCCAATGCTGCAGTCCACAAGCTGGAAGAAGAAAATACATTGGTAAGGCATGATATGAAGGCTGCAAAACTAAGTGCTTTAGAATCTACAATAGCTTTTCAAGAAGCTCTTGATAGAGAGAAGGGAATGCAAAAGAAGTTTGAGGCCTAGGTAAGACATAAATCTATATTGCAAGAAGAACTTGTGAGTGAGAAGCGTAAGCTTATGCATTTGCAGTAGCTGCTAGTAAAAGCTAAAGAACGGAGACTATACACTGAGGTCAGAAACTTGAATGGGTTCATCTTGGTATCCTTGTTATTGGTCTGTTGATGAAGTAGTTGTAGTTTAGGCTGTAAAATGGGTCCTCACATAAGCCTTCTCTAACATCTATTTTTTTATGCTACCTGTCCATAATCAGCAGTGAACTTATGACACCAAATCAAGAGGTGAATTTAGACATTGTACTTCTACTTCCTTGAAAAGCTTGTTTGGAGATGAGATTGATGTATGATTAGGTTATTTACCTTCTCAGCTCTATATGTGGAATTGGGTTTTCTAGCTTTGAATAATGAGGCAAGGGAAGTTTTCATGAATTGTAGATCATAGGTTATTTTAGGAATAAAGACATTGCTGATTGAGAAATGACTGCATTATGTTTGATTCAATTACACATCATTGAGACTTTACTAAAACATCCCGTAATTTTTACATTTATTAGAATTATGATTATTTGCCTTATTTTGGAGTGACTCCAAAATGCTACACCTGATCATGGTTCACAGTGTATTGGACCATAGTATTTGATAAGCTTGCTTTACAACTCATGCAGCTGCTACTGCCTCTTTAATGCCTTGCATTTTCAAATTGCACAATTTAAGCTCAGCCATATTCTGGTGATGGAATATATAAATTTTACTGTACAATCCTCCCTGCTACCATCTTTGAACTCTTAAATTTCCTAAATAATAATTGTTGGGATTAGCTAAGATATAGATGAACTTAATCAGAGGTACTGGTCATGAGGTTCATGAAAACACAAGGTAAGATATCAATCTAAACTGAGACATTAGCTCAAACCCTTCTCTTATGTATAATGCCTTCCAGAACTAAAAAAGGATGAAAATATATATTTTCAACTTCTTTTTGGATGCTTTGTTCAAAGTGATACCATCTCAGTTCCTTATGAAATTAAGGAAATATGTTCTAGACCTTCCAAGTTCATTGTAGTATAAAGATTTTATTGTGGAATGTTTTAAAACCATAAGTACAATCATAAGTTTGTGCACAAGGTAAGTTCCATGGCTACTTTCTTCTCACCAAAGGGGTATATATCAAAATATAAGCTTTCTTTTGTATTGACTATGGTTTTCTAAGGTAATTTTAGAAGTCCTTCGACCTTCTATTGTTAGACTTGAGGCATTTTTTCCTTATGCAATCATGTTGAGGTATCATTTTCCCAATCATAGTAGAATAGGAATTCCCAATGAGAAGTTGTAGGATTGAGCCTGAGACAGTGGACGATGCCTCCAGCTTTGCAGCTGTTGGTACCGATATTTATTTTTCATTGCCTTCATTTGGAGATGGTGGTGTAAAAGTTGTTAATGATTCTACAAGTGTTGTTGAAGATGCAACTACTTCTAATTATGATATTGTTTCATTGGATCATATTTTTGGAGGAAATGGCTCCCAGGTTAGAAAGGATGAGATCCTTGTGAAAATTTTCCATCTTGCTGATTCGGAAGCCTAATCGGCCAGTAGAATAGGAATTATCAAATAGAAGTTGCAGGATTGATCCTAAGACAATAGACAATGACTCTAGCTTTGCAGCTGTTGGTACAAAGCTCTCTTTGTCGTTGGCTTCAGCTGGAGATGTTGGTGTAGAATTTTTTAATGATTCCACAAGTGTTGCTAATTCTAATTATGATATTGTTTCATTAGATCATAGTTTTGGAGGAAATGGCTCCCAGGATAGAAAGGATGAGATGCTTGTGAAAATGTTCCATCGTGTTACATAACTAGGAACACTGCTACAAGAATGGATTGAATGGGCCCAGGAAAAGGTAATGAAGGCAACTCTAAGACTGAGTAAAGACAAAGTTGAATTAAAAGCCCTCAGGCAAGAGAAGGAAGAAGTTGTCCTAATTTTAATTATGATATTGTTTCATTGGATCATAATTTTGGAGGAAATGGCTCCCAGGTTAGAAAGGGTGAGATCCTTGTGAAAATGTTCCATCGTGTTAGATAATTGGAAACACTGCTACAAGAATGAATTGAATGCGCCCAACAAACAGTAATGCAGGCAGCTCGCAAACTGAGTAAAGACAAACCTGAATTAAAGGCCCTCAAGCAAGAGAAGGAAGAAGTTGTCTGCTTTAAAAAGGAAAATTTTTGTCTTGAGGAAAGTACAATGAAGCAACTTTCTGAAATGAAGAACGCATTACGTAAAGCCAGTGGGCAGGTAGAACTTGCCAATGCTGCAATCCGCAAGTTGGAAGAAGAAAATACACTGGTAAGGCATGAGATAGAGGCTGCAAAACTAAGTTCTTTAGAATTTGCAATAGCTTGTCAAGAAGCTCTTAATAGAGAGAAGGGAATGAAAAAGAAGTTTGAGTCCTAGGTAAGACATACATCTATATTGCAAGAACTTCTCAGTGAGAAGCGTAAGCTTGTACATTTGCAGCAACTTCTAGTAAAAGCTAAAGAATGGAAACTAAAAAGTGAGGTCAGAAACTTGAACGGGTTCATATTGATATCCTTGTCACTGGTCTGTTGATGTTGTAGTTGTAGTTTAAGCTATAAAATGGGTCCTCACATAAGCCTTCTCCAACATCTGTTTTTTTATGCTACGCATCAATAATTATCCTTAAATGATTCTTTAAGGATCTCTTTATAATTGCATATGATTTGTAAGTAAATGTTTCCAGAACATTGACACGAACCTCTAATGTATTTCATTCTTCGAGAAATGCTACACATCAACAACTCCAAAGAGATTTATGATACAAGTCTTGACACAGGATTTTTCAATCAAACCTTTACTTGGTCTTTATTGATAGAGTTCCTTTAAAATGACAAGAGATTATTCAGATCCAGGAATACTTCAAAAATCATTGTAGGTGATGACACATACCTATTAAGCATTGAATTCACTGATCTTCATGCAGGTCTGTGATCTTCAACACTTTAATTGTAGCATAAATTCTTCCTTTTAGACAAGGTTAGTTCCAAGAGCCATAACAAGTCCTCAAGAGGTTCGTGAAGACACTTCAAGCTAAGATATCAATCTAAATTGAGACATTAGCTCAAATCCTTCTCTTATGTGTAATGCCTTCCAGAACTAAAAAAGGATGAAAAATATATTTTCAACTTCTTTTTGGATGCTTTATTCAAAGTGACACCATCCTATATATTTATTTACTTCACTGTATTATTTTTGTTGTATGCAATTGACACAAGTTTCAAACACTTGATTAGTAGGTTACACTTCTCAGCACATCTAGAATTTCTGGGTTGTACATTGAACAACATAGTTAACCTTGTTAAAGCTATCCCTAAAAGGTCAAGGATTGAATTTTAATGTTAAGCTTGTTGAACCTTTAACAAGTCATTTTTTCAATTTATTTACGCATCTAGGTAGAAGATTTGCCCCGTGCACAAACCTAAAATACTTTTTCATCATTTACACGAGGAAAAATTTGCAATGCCTTGTATTGTCCATTATTGAAATTAACACAAGATCCATCTTAACTCAAGATTTGAGATGTGTCCCACTGAGTTTTCAAACTAGGAGGATTGATCTAGAAAGGTCTTAACTAAGCTAGCTATACAGTCTCTTGCAAAATCTTATCTCAGCTTAGTTAAAATGCTTTTCATGAGCTCAAGCTCAACTTAAGAAGGTATGGTGTGAAAAAGCATTCAGATTGACAGTTTAAAATTTTTTAATATGGTTTTGTGTATCTTTGTATTCTTTTGCATGGTACATGTTAGATTTGCCCATTCCGATGTCATGATTGTTCCTCAATTTATGCCTTACGGCATTTCCTTTGCAACATTTGGTGCAAATGCTAGTTATGTCATCTACAAGAATGCATGGATTTGCTGAAGTGTTCGAGGGAGATAAGAGTGTCATTGAAATTGAAAATATTGTTACTTCACCTACATTGAAGGAACAATATGTGTGTATCGTGGTTTGGTTAAAGTAGTGTCCATCTTAACTTAGACCCAAATCAAACAATGAAGGATGATGTCTAACTTTAGACCTGGATCAAATAGTGAAGAAAGTGTACAAGTTTCTTTATGAATTTCAATTATATTATCGAACTATTTAGTTTTATGTTTAAATATTGAGAAAATCGAGGTGAACATTATAAATAAATTAACATTTATTTATTTAACTCTTACTTCTGCAAGCAATCATGTATATGAATATATGTTTATTTTTTGTTATTATTATTATAAGTTATGATGTATAAAAAGAAGAGAGATCATTCTCTAAATTCAAAATCATGTTTTACAGACTTTAGACCTAGGCAACCATGATACGTGGGATCCGTAAATGTCAAAACAAAACTATCAACCGGCAGGGACTCCCGGCTGCACGCAGTCCTTGTCATTTAAGATGAACCATACACATCATAAATGGTTTATGAAATTTGAAAATAAAAAAGGTGTTTGCGAGAATGGTCACTCAATGACCATTATTAATAGCAAATTCAACCACAAGAAATCAATTTTCATCTCTACATCAAATCCACAGTAAACATGAAGCAAATATGCAACTATTATGAGCCAGATCTTCAAAAACACTAAAGTGAGGATCCATGGTACATTTGTAGAGATAACAACAACTTCGAGGTTGCATTGTCTGAATACGACGTTTTTCTAGAGAAGCGTCGATATGGGCCAAAGGACCAAGCTCCAATCTAAAGCAAGGTGTTCAAGCTCTGCAACATAACAAGAGTTGTAGCAATACAAACATCAGCGCCTTTAAATAAAAAATAATGTGTAATTGTTTTGAACTAAATTTAAAAGCTCAAAATTATTTAAACAAAGATAAGAGGTCAAAGATTTTGGCTTGGTGATGGAATAAAATGAGGAAGCTAAAATGTCCATCCAAGACGCGATTAATTCAGTGGTGTATGATGGAAAACAATGACACCACTTGGGCCAATCTACAAAAGAGATGTACGAATGGTCCCAGTTGGTGCGCTTCCTCTAAAAATGTAGAGGAATCTATAAAACATTTATTCTTCCTTTATCTTTTTACTTTGGAAGCATAGAACTCTATCCAGAACAGAATTGGTTTTTCTTCAAACTGGCAAGGAATTTCTATCATGGAAGCTTGGAAATTGTAGTGGGAACAGTATAACCCAAAAGAGAACAAGAATATACCTCCTATTATATGTTGGGGTATATGGACTTTAAGGAATAGAGTCATATTTCATGACGAATCTTTTATCCTTGACAGAGAGGCTACATAGGTTTTTGTTGATTTTTCTCTTCTCCACTCTTCAGAAACTGAACATATCCCCTAAAATATTATTGCAGAAGAACTTGATCATCCTTTCCTCGGGAATATTTTGATGGGGCATGATTATTTGTAGGTGAATGTCGAGGGGAGGTAGTTTTATATTTGAAAGAAAACCATTTCTTCAAGCTTTAAAGTGGCTTGGGAAGAGGATCAAACAACTATGTTGAACTCTTAGGTCTAAAGTTGCTTCTAGTTTTTTCTATTGAAAAAGAGTGTTGTTCATTGTAGATATTTGGTGACTCTATGATAATTATAAACTGGTTTAATGAGATATAGAGATGTCATATACACATATTGATTCCCATCATTCATGAGATTTTACAACTAAAGCACTCTCTTGATTAAATTTCATGTTGTCACATTTATAGGGAACGAAACACTCCAGTAGAAACACATTCTAAGGCAGGTGATCTACAGCTAGATGGAGTCAAATATGAATACTACCATAGACCCTTTATAGAGGGCTTTCAACTGGAGCATCAATAGAACATAAATTAACAGTTTTTTTTGTTTGCACTATGGACAAATGATGATGTGCATATCGATGATATCGGTATATGCCAAAATGCTATAATTTTTTTTGGATGATCTATAGATCTAATATAGACTCGATAGACTTGTTTTCTATGATTTTTACTTATGGGATGGCTTTTAAAAAACCAAATTTTGGAGTGCACATTGTTGTACATATAAAATGTAATTCTTAATTTCTTTAATGAAAATTACGATTTTTTCTATGAAAAAAAGAATAAAATAAATGAAGACATAACATTTTAAACAAAATGTAAAATTCAATACTTGTTTTAAAACACAAGATTAACTAGCTAATTTCCTTGACAAAAAAAAGCATAACAACAATGTGAAATAAGTTTATTATATTATTTTCTTAACTTCTAAATAAAATGGTTACAAGCATCCCTTTATAGGAATTTTGGTTTGAAATTACATTAAATTCAATGAGGGATATAAAAGTGAAGGTGGAGATACCACATAAGGTGTGATCTTACCTAAATGTATTTAATTATGCAATGAAAATATTGTCTTATCTTATTGAATAAGTGTATGATCCGTAAATTGTCGCAGATATTCTGCTAGACAGTTTATCACAATAGATTTGATAAAGTTATACTTAAAATTTCTAAAATATACATTATTGCAGTTTTACATCTCTTTAAATTTATAGATATGTAGATTATTATGAATACTATATGCATGCAAATTAAAATGATGTAGAAAAAAGAGCACATTTGTCACACGATATGACTAAGGAAACTCTTTCGGGAGAAAAACGCCGCTGGAAGGTGAGGTCATTGTTGATGTTTCGAGATGGACTGCTTCGGACACCAACACCTTGAACCTATCGGTGACTAGCGAGAGGTAACAGGAGCACTTGCTCAAGGTTTTATAGCCGCCCAAGTAAGACTAAGTCCTTGCCAAGATTGATGCAACTCAATACACTTGTCTTCATGAGGAAGATCGTGACTCACAAGGAATAGTCATGTTGCCAATTATCTTTATGAAAGAAAGAAAAGAAACAATTAATAAATATCATAATGTAACATGAGAAAACTAAAAATACCCTTTCCTATTTTAAAATAACTTATTTCACCATTAAAATGCGCAAATAATAAAAAAAAGTATCGCTTGAAAGGTCATTTTTATTCTTCATTACATTTTTTATATTATATATTTTAGCATTTTTTTATTAAATTAAAAATAAAAATAAGATACAAAACATAAAAGTGAATTAAAAGTAAATAAATTTAAAATAACCATTAAAAGTGAATAAATTTAAAATAACCATTAAAGGGAAAAAAATATTCCAAAAAAATTAAATATATATATGAACATAAAGGAACGAATAATATACATTTCTGTTAGGATATTCCGATACAAAGGAAATAGTTAAGTATAACTTGGTCTAGTGTAGAGTTAGGTAAAGTGTGTTTCTTTACTATGTATTTTTGTAACTTGCAATCCGATGGTCACGATATGTTCTAGACATGAATTGGTCCGACGGTTCATTCTCTCCTCAGTATTATCGACGCTTGATTTGTGGCTTAACACCTGATTGGTCCATGATCTCTATTTAAAGAGCATGGAGGGTCATTTGTAGGGTAACCGTTCATGAGAGAAGCTTATGTAATTTTTTATTCTTTTATTAATAAATTGCCTAAAGTGGTTGTGTTAGCTCAGACCGTGAATTGTTTCCCTCTTTGAGGTTTTAACTACGTCAAGAACATTAATGTATTGCTCTATGATCTATTTGTGAGCGATGTTCTTTGGTATTCTGTGTGAGGAACTTACCCTGTAAATTCCTACAATTTCAAACTGTGAAATAGAACATTCTGACACATGCACTTTTTTCTTTCTCTTGTTTAACATTGAACCTCGAATAGCTAAAACAATATCATTATGAGCGGAACACATTCATTATCTTGGCATCCAATGGAGTCGAAGAGTAGGAGGGCATGGGTTATAAACATTCCATTGAACGTATTACATAATTGAGACTGTTATAAAAATAATTCTTACTTTTGAAAGCTTGATGTGGCATTTGGGACTCAAAAACTTCATCCAATCATTATCTACAAGATTTCGCTTCAAACATTAGTAGATGTAGATTCTTTTTTAAAGTTAAAAACCTTATGTCCCACATCAGTCGTGGGAAAATATAATATATTATTGATATATTATTTTCGTTGGCCCTTTATTTGACGAGTTTCCTTGGGACGTTATATCGACAGCGATGGGTCTTCAATAATGTTAAAGAATGTTGATGAACAATATTTAGATTTTTATTTTTATAATGATAAGGATTCTCAAAGGACTTTTTGGAATTTATAATTTTTAGATTTGTTTTTAATAATGATAAAGAGTGGTAAGGATTTTTTTTAGGAATGTATAATTTTTAGATTTTTTTAATGGTAAAAAAAGTTGAGGATTTTTTTAGGAATGTACAATTTTTAGATTTTTTTTTAATGATAAAGAGGGAGGATTTCTAAGGAATGCACAATTTTTAGATTTTTTTAATGATAAAGAGGGTCGAGGACTTCTTAGGAATGCACAATTTTTAGATTTTTTTAATAATAAAGAGGGTCGAGGATTTTTTAGGAATGCACAATTTTTAGATTTTTATAATGATAAAGAGGATCAAGGACTTCTTAGGAATGTACATTGGATTTAATGGTACACTAATGATAAAGAGGGTCGAGGACTTCTTGGAATGCACAATTTGTATATTTTTATAATGATAAAGAGGGTCAAGGACTTCTTAGGAATACACAATTTTTAGATTTTTATAATGATAAAGAGGATAGAGGACTTCTTAAGAATGTACATTGAATTTAATGGTACACCAAAGAGATTAGTGAGGGGTCACACATTTTTTAATCTTTCGGTAAAATGAGGCACAATTTTTAGATTTTTATAATGATAAAGAGCAATGAGGACTTCTTAGGAATGTACATTGGATTTAATGGTACACCAAAGAGCTTAGTGAGGTGTCAGATATTTTTTAATCTTTCGTTAAAATGAAACATTGAATGTAGAAAGTTTTTTTTTTTTTTTTTTTTTTTTCAATTTTTGGCTTTAGAATAAAGGAAGGAGTCCACTTTAGTTTTTGAAACCACATGAAAACTTGTAACATTTGCCACACAAACATAACAGGAGGCATAGGGGTGAAACTACTATACAATGTGGAGGTTTTGATTGTGAGATTAAGGTGCAAAAATGCAGATGCAGTGAGGCAAGAGATCTAGTCGAGCCTAAATAGGTAATATTGACGAAAGTGTCATCAAAAGCTACTCTGGTCTCTTTCTTTGAATGGAAATATGGTTGTGAGTACAAAGAAATATGGCTTGTAGCCCATGGGGTACTACAGTGCACAATTCCTCTTTGTGTGCTCTATCTCCTATCCCTCTTGGTTGTTTTCTCTCAATTATGGAACAAATGCACTTGAAAGAATGGAATCCCTTTTCCTCCTAGTGGCCCACTTATAACACAACCTGATAGCTTACTAGTGGTTAGGTTTGACTACCTCAACTCTTAATCAAAGTTACAATATAGTCTCTTTTAGAGTCTTCTTCATCATAATCATGTAGCAAGCCCCTTTTCCATGAATTATAGGGGTTGGCATGGGATCTTCTCAAATTATGGTGGTGAAAATAGGAAGATTAAATTCTGAGTAACATAACTTTCATATATGAACTCGGATTGACGTGATTCTTATGTCATTGGAAAGGTCTTTGTGTGTAGAATAGGGAAAAAAACATGGTCTACTACAGCAACAAATTTTTACCCCCAAAAAATGTTGTTTGATGCCTCAAAATTCTCTTGGAAGGTTTTAAACCCCAATTTCCCAAACTAGGTCCCATCGATAAAAGGGTCTTGTGAGCTGATTCCTCCACTTTTTCCACTCTGACAGCATCAAGATGGATGAAAAACAATATAATGATCCAATCCAAATCAATGCATGTGACAATTGTGGAGTGTACATATTGTTCTCTTAAACTATGCACAATTACAATAATTTTAGGAAAAATTATTATGAACTTAAGTAAACCTAAAGAAAAGGGTGTAAATACATAAACAATTATGACACTAACACTTTGTTCATCTTCCTCATGAATCTAGGAAGATTGAGCAAAAATCATGAGAAATACAATCCTTCATCAAATGTTATGTTCTTCTCAAAGTGCATCATTTACACCTACTCATATCTTCCCTTTCTATTGCACATGTATTTATGGGTCCATCCTCTTTTCTTACATACTCTTTTAATGTGCCTTACTTCTCCATGTTGTACTTTGTTATGCATACTTTTCTTCTGCTCGTGCCTTGCTATGCATATATTTTGCACATTGTTCCTAATTTCCTTATTCCCTATGCAACCTTCGGTTCTCTCATCTAGGGTGTCCTAGGTTGTTTCAATCACTCCTACACCAACATAGATGCATCGTAACTCTAAAACTATCATACATCAAAAGGGATGAAAATCCCTCAAGGTGCAAACCTTTTTAATTTTTAAATTATGATAAGGGATATGATCAATCTACACTCATGATAAACATCTCTCTCTCTCTCTCTCTCTCTCTCTCTCTCTCTCTCTCTCTCTCTCTCTACACACACACACACACACAAAGAGAGAGATAGAGAGAGTTGATATTGAAATATTTCACTTAAAGTGGACATTGAAACATTTTATCTATAGTTGGCATGGAAATAGTTTTTGTTATTAATGTATTTTTTTTAATGTCATGTGTCAATCCCATATTAAGCATTGAAGGAATTACACATCTCCCTCATATTGGGATGTATAAGGCACTTATTGGTGGAATTAGAAATTTTTTGAACTTTCAATTACTTTGTGTGTGTGTTTACAATTGATATAAAACTTAAGTTGGACACTTAGACATTTTATTGATCGTCAACATTGAAATAAATTTTTGTTGTTAATAATTTTTTAAATGTCTCATGTCAACTCCATGTTGAGCACGAAAGGAATTACACGTCTTCCTCATATTGGACTATAGAAAGAACCTCTCATCATAACCAATTTAATCCATCTTAACTCCAAATTTATCAAGCACTAAAGGAGATCAAATCACTCGAGGTTTATAGTTTTTTTTAGAGTGCAAAACTTGAGGAAAGATTTGCTCTTCAAGGGATCTGATCCCTCTCAGAACTCAATAGATCTATAGTGAAGATGGATCTAGGCTAATTCTAGTCATGAGCAATTTTTTCAAAATATTAGATGATCGACAATATGTTTATGTTTTAGAAATTTGATCCTTTGAAATTTATTATTAAATATAACTTGGGGAGTACTATCAATAAGGCCACTTTAAAAAATACATGAGGATTAAGGTGAATAATAATAAAGTAACAATGGTCAATGATGGGTGTGGAGGGTAATCATTAACATCAAAGGAAAATTGGTTTGTTCTTACTCATGGAGCCTAGGCATTTTATCCAATGACCTAGCATAAGCCTATTTCCTTTTACAAGGTATAAATATAGCTAAGTCACTCAACATCCAAAATATCATAGTGATTAAGCACTCTTTGACAATTATCATGCATGTGATTCAAGGAACTATTCCATCCAACATTAGACTCACCTTTGTAATCAATCAGATAAATCAAACTTATTCTTAATTCTTAAAACTTAGTTTCTATCATGTTTAGAGTGAAAATAATTCAAGAGTAGATCTCCAAACATTCTATTCTAGCATGCAAAAATAAGGGACCTTATCCCTTAATAATATGGCCACATATCAAGTTATGACTTCATCCTCTTGTAATGGCATATTCCAAGTATTTAGCTAGGTATGTAGTTAAGTCTTTGGATGTGGGATCATTTGAAGTGAGGGTGCATCTAATGAGACTATCCACTATCTCTCACACATAAACCACCTTCAAGGTGAATCCACTTGAATTATTACAAATGGATCTAAAGGAACTATATGGGATTTTGATGACTCGACATATACATTCTTGTGGTAGTAGATTTAGAGGCTCTCGATTCAGTTAGGAGCTAAAGGACTTAGATATATGTGAGAAAATCCTTATTCACAGTTTCATTTTGTCATCATTATACATGTTAGTGTTTGGAATTTTCAAGAAGAGTTTCCTTTAGCACTTTTTTTGGCTTCCTTAAGTTAGCATGTAGAGGTTGCCTTTTGATACTTTGTTGATTGTTTGATGTTTACCATTTCCTCATATAGCAAGCCGACTAGTCTCCCCCTCGTCTATTTTATGCTTAGGGGATTCCTCCCTCACGTCTTAGGTTTGGATTCTTCTTTTAAATAATTGGATATTGATATTATTTAATATTCAAGCTCTTGTTATACCGTGATCATAATACTGACTATCCGTTCCTCTTTTTCACAGAGTTTGCTGGTGAATTTCTAGGTTTTCTTAATCTTCATGTTTCCTAGTAGGGGGTAGGTTTGTTATTGTTGCAAGCCTTTCCATGCCCCTTCCTTATTTTAGCCCACAAGGCACTTTTGCATTTATCTCCTTGTCCCATTCAAACCCAATGGATTATAAGGAGCTTTAAGAAACAAGATGGGATCTTAAGTAGGACTCTGAGACCTTGGATAAACATGACAACCTAGTTTAGTTCCTTAGGGATAAATTAAGGGTTCAAGGCTCATTTTGTTACTCAATATAAAACAAATAAAAAATTAACAAAAAAATGCATGTTGTCTCTTGAAATGATGTAGCCAATTTACATAAGTTGTAGCACAACTCATCAAACAAATTCATAATGGTGCTAGTATTCCTATCCACTTCCTAGTTGCAAAACATAGATTTTCAGGGGGGATATCTAGCACATCAATTCATGGTGAAAATAGCCCTAGAAAAGGAGGAAGGTGCCTCAACCATCACTCAAGAGACAAAGTTCACTTCCCTTATATCTTAGTTACTTTCATATATGCTTTTTAAAGTTGTTAATTTTTTGGCATTTTATATAGATTTTACATCTACAAATTTGAAAGGTTCATGATGTATTTCAAGAATATCCAAGCTTTTCGCATTTTTTTGGATAGCCCTTCCTTTTTGGCTTGTAAACTAAAAAATAACACCATTTTTTATGTACCCTTTGCTACAGATTTTGTTACAGTATTTATTTAATGTACAAATATTCTAGTTATGGTTTAAAAAAAATTGTTGTTCAATGATGAAGAAGATGATAATAGAAAATTAACAGGATGCATATAATAAATAATAGATAGATTAAGTAATAACTAATCTTAGTACGTGTTCTTTAGCTTTTGTTTAAATCACACGTGCTAGCTTTCTTATCTCTTCATATGCCAAACTTACTAGCTTTCTCACCTTTTCATAAGGATCATATGAGAAATGAAGTTCATTTTGAGACCATTCAAATATTTAACTCGAGATATTACATTGAAGGTCATACCCCATCTCTCTTATTTGCAATATTAATAATTGTTTTCTTCAACCTCATATGTTCGTCACAATTTTATTTGTATTCTATTGCATGATTTTGGTTGTATGCATGATATAAAATTGGATTATATATATCTTAATACTATAATGGTTTTAATGTGCAAATATTAATAGAGTAATCAAACCTAAGAAAACAAAGTGGTGGACTTCAACTTATAATTCAAAGTCTCTTTTTCAACATCAAAGTGTGTATTTTATGTTATGTTATTGTTAAAGTTGTTTCACTTAATAATTTGCACTATTTAGTTGTAAAAATGAATGCATCTAATCAGTTGAATAATGTTTCATTGTGTTATTGTTGAAATCAATGCACCATATTGTTTTGTGTTATGGCATTGCTAAAATTAATCCATCTACTTGATTACGTAAATCATTTTTATATATACCATCGTTGGAATCATTGTACCCTACCATTTTGTGTTGTCATTGTTGAAATCAATGATGCTTCTTGATTGTTCTAAATCATTTTTCACTTTTTCATTACTAAAAGCATTGCACCTTATTGTTGTGTGTTATATCATTGTTGAAATCAATGCAACTGTGTGATGCCTATATATTATATCCTTGTTGAAATTGCTTTAATTTCTTGATTGGTTTAAAACATTTTTCACTATGTTATCACTAAAATGAATGCACATTAACTTGTGTGTAGCCTCATAGATGAATTTATGTACATGACATCGTGGAAATTAATTAATTGGTAGATTATTTCATTTTTTGGTATGTGAGATCATAATGAGATTATGATAATTTTAGATATGCATTTTACTAACATTATTCTCTAACAGGCAAGGAAGGAGAGGGAGGGATTTTGTATAGCTCCGAAGGAAAACTTGTTAAAAAGTATGCATGGGACTAGAAAAAAAGACTAACAACCAAGAAGAAATGCATGTTCTGTTGCAATGATTGATTATGGACAAATCCATGCGAGTGACATATATTAATATCTTGGGATATTCATTCATCACCATTCAACACTTATGCAAAGGAACCTTACCGAGAGACAAATACTTGGAGAACCTTCTAAAGCAAATAAAAAAGCTCCTAGAAGAAATTCAAAAAAAAATCCATATTATAAAAAACCACAATGAAGAAATTGATAAAATGCCAATCAAGCATGCCAACCCAGTTTGCCAACTCCCAGAAGAGCAATTAGAAATAAATGGAAATCTAGGGCGGTGGAACCTATCTTAATATCAAAGACTTAAACATTGGATAAGAAAGGCTCCATGGCTCATGTACAAATCACAATACATCGTCACAAGGCCTATCAACATCAGACCGTGATATACAAAGAAAATAATAAGAAAAATGAGAAGAGCACTCGAAGGATGAAACTGATGTAATCAGTAAACTATTGCAAGGACAAAGTACATTTTGACAACCACACTATAGCCTCAGCATAGGAAATCCACTTCCGACATTGATTACATATCGCAAAATGGAAATTATGAGTTATGTCGCTATTACTCTAGTCGCCTGTGGGATTGAGGAACTGGAGCATAAGTATATGAAGAAGCAGCATTACGAGCCAAGTGGTATTTCCAATCTAGTTTTCCACTTGGGTATAAAATTCCGAAGGAGAAGGTGGGATTGAGGAACTGGAGCATAAATATATGAAGAAGCAGCATTACGAGCCAAGTGGTATTTCCAATTTAGTTTTCCACTTGGGTATAAATTCCTAAGGAGAAGGATATGGCTAGTTCTGTCGGGAAATTGCAAATGTTGGGCTAGTGCACTTATGTTTTCATTAGTGAGATTAAAATCCCAAGTTAGTCCAACCCCCTATTACAAACTAAGGATTTGCAAGGAATCTGGTCACAACTAGATATGGTGGGCAGAAGAGCAATACTTGGTACCTGGTAAATTTGCAAAAAGTAGATGGGTAATTAACAGTTGTGTCTGTGATCGACTTTTGAAGGGATGTCTTGGAAAGAAATGTGTTGAAGGAGAGCTTGATGATGTCTGATATTAGCTTTGTTTGGTGGCTTTCTATGTAAATTTGGGCTGACGCAATCATGCATGATCATTGCAGTTAAGAATGGTCACATAGTTCGTTTGGACAAGCTCTGCGTCCTTGGGTTGAGTCTGCTTAACACCGGCTTGGGGGAAAGGTAATCGTGCCTTCTGGGACTCGTGGAAAACAATTTTTGAAGGAGTCTTCGCCAGCTGGGAGAAAATACCTTAGAGGTGGGAGGAACCGTGGGATGAAATGAACATCGGGAGAGAGGAAATTACTTTGTGGATAGGCAAATAAGGAGCAACGGGTACCAACAGTTGTGCCTAGTATACTAATTGTGGCTGCAAACACAGGGTCGACCAGCTGATAAAGAAATTGGATGGCCTCCAGCTAGAAATGATAGTGACTAAGCTAAAGCTCAAGGAGTGAGGATGCTACAGAGGCCCTCCACAGATAGATAATGGAATTACAAGAGCAGGTTCAACTAGTATTGAATACCAGACTCAGTTACTATAGTAATTGGAATTTAAGTCAAGGTGGAAAATGTCTGGACCTCAATAGGCCACCAATAACGGAAGCATATAATTGCAATTGAAGAATGTATTGCTATAAATTTAGGTAGTTTTTGTAGATTGTAAACCTACACGAATGTACTGAATTTTTAAATAATATGTAGTTTTTCCAGAGGGTCAATAAACAATATCATCCATAGGGACATGAAAGAAAGAGATCAAACTGTAAAATTTCTTGAGTGCTTGTTGTGACAAAGGAATAGACTTAATACAATCCATACTCATTTCTGTTTAAAAAAATTATTCTCTAAGCTTTATTATGTTGCAAGTAACTTTTTGGCTTCTCTAAGCTTTATTATGTTGCAAGGAAATCTTTTGCTTAAGCATTATTGTTTTGTAATTATCCATGTTGAGCTACATGCCTTTATATGTAATTTCATTTCCCTTTGATACTACCATCATATGGTAGGATTTTTATATAAATTTCATGGTTCTTAAATGGACATTGTTATATGTACATTGTGATGTGAAATAGGGAGGACTCTATTGTATTATTTTGTATAAATTTTATAGTTTTAAATGGCCATCGTTAAATGTAAATTATGGAGGACTAATTTGTAGTATCTATATGGTTTATATGGTTTGTTTGAGTCACTTATATACCTAGATTAGATCAAGAAATGTTCATCTTAAGATAACCTATTTTAGATTAGTTGTATTATTTATTGAAATTTCTTTTAAGCAAGTTATTTATCTTATCTTACTATTCTTTAATAAAAAGGTCAACCATTATGATCTAGATTTATGAAGAGAACAAAATGAAACCTGGATTTATAACCAAAACACAGATATAGTGAAACTTTACTTCTACTAATAAATGGAAAGTGTTGAGACTGTAAAAATATAGAGTGAAAATAAAGTAGCAAGAATGGTGGTATCTTATCTCAAAGAAGAGATATGATGGCCACGAGCCTTCGCCAAAGTGAGTTAAAATGAGGCCAAAAATACCATTTAACATTAGAAGTAATGAGGAAACCCTAAACATATAAACACGCAAACTTAGGACAATAAATACTAAGAGACTTGTGTGACCTACTGGGGTTAGTTGGTACATCAACTTCCCAAGGTCATAAATTTTGCATACAATATTTGTTTGGCATGCTCAGTAGCTTGTTGGAAAGGTCTTGCCGAGAATTACACATTTTATACCAACCAAATATTGTATTATGGCTACAACCTAGGCCCTTGCCACATCAAAAATACCATTTAATGCTCAAAATGGATCTAGAAGTTTAGGACCTGAAAATCTGTAGAAAATCTGCCAAGATGGAGAACTATGATTTGAGCCAATGGAGTAGGTGAATTTCCACCAATATCAATATAGATGAGTCCTCCCCCCTTAAAAGCAATGGTCTCCATTATGTTGAGTGCCCTCATGAGATGGGGAAACTTCTATTGAATTTGGCTCCTAGTGAGCCACTTGCCTTGGTGAAGAAGCTACCTAGATTTAACAACCTAGTAGAGTTAGATGTGTTGTTGGCAAGTATCTTTGTCTTGGCACCCATAATCTGATCCACATGTGCAGTCCAATGCAGTCAGGATTGACATTTGTGGGGGCCAATTAATCGATTGCCTCTGAGGTGTCCAATAGAGGTGGATGATATGGTCGAAATAGCTCCACATTGAAAATTAGGTGCAATCCAAGGAATGGGGGAACACTCAATTCAAAATCATTGTCAACCACCACCTTTGTGATTGTATATGATTGAATTAATTTTAGCTTCCTATTGGAGCCCAACAAGTTCTCTTTTTGTATATGTAACCATACCTTATCACCAACCTAAAACTTATGTGGAACCATGTGTCGGTCATGCCATTACCTATACCTAGCATATTCTTTCTACAGGATATGATGGACTTGTTACTCGAGGTGTTGGGTTTTCTCAAAAAATTTGGATACCCTATCTGCCTTAATTTGAGCATGGGAGGAATTGGTCAGTGAAGATGCAATGGGAATTGCTACATCAATTGGGGCCAATGGTTGGAACCCCAAGTACACCTGAAAAGGAATATGGCCAATAAAATTGTGGAGGGATATGTTATATTTATGTTGAACATATGAAAGGTTTTCATCCCATGTACATGGGTTCCTGGAGTTATACATGTGTAAGATATGCACAATCATCTTGTTCAACACTTTTGTTTGTCCATCTTATTAGGGACAAAAGGAAATCAATTTGGTCAACTTGGTATCCATGTGACACCATAGGTTCAACCAAAAGTTGTTGAAGAACATGTTTTCCTTACCATAAATAATGGTCTAAGGTAGCCCAAAATGAACCCAGACACACTCAAATAAGATTTTAGTAGTGGCTTCAGTTGTGATACTCTTTTTGCATGATGCCAAAATCGCCATCTTAAAGAACCGATCGACCAACACAAATGTACAACTATAGACATGCTTAGTGGATGAAAAACCTAGAGTGTGATCCATGCAGACTAATGTTGTAAAATGTAACTAGGTCCGGTCTTCATAATGACATGTAATTATGATCTTTGTAAATGATGAAATGAATGAAATATAATCATTTTTGTAATAGCTTGCTTTATGGGTTTCATGAGAAAGAGATTGTATTTAGATGGCTCCTATTGAGAGCCTTAGGATTTGTCATTAGAGTCAAAGATTCAATGTCATGTATGAAGAATCCTTCTTGGGGAAATAAAAATGTATATGAGTCTATAAAATGTCTAGAAAGCCCTCCAACGACAAGCATTAATCATCCTTTTGATGTTGGCCTCAATATGCATAAGAAACTCATGTCGGCTCAGCCTATATGGAGACATATATATTCGAGATGTCAAGTCGACATATTTATATAGGGAAACCACTATATATAGGTGTGATCACACTTCGCATTTCCACAGTGATATCTTCACATTTAATTGTGGTTTCAAATGGGTAATAACATAATAAAGTTGAGTTATCTATCTCTGAGTTTTCAGATGGCAGTAATAGAAGAGAGGCTCAGAATTCAGTGGTCTAATAAAGGGAAAAGTTAGGAATACCTTCTAAGATTTGTATGAAGGATCAGTGCCATAGTTCAATGTAGAAGGCACAGTTCGGATACCACAGTTCATTATAGAAGGTTCAGTTTGGATGGAATTTAGATAGATAAGGAAGAGACAGTGAGGATATTTTTTGGGCTAACCATAGTAAGGATATTCAGATCAGATATACAGAGACAAGTTCAAAGGTCTCTCTGTCTTGGATCAGAGATACAGTCTTGAGGACATAGCAATTTGGTACAACGACAGTTCGTTGATGATGATAATAAGAAGGTCTCACGAGAAGAGATCTAGATGAGATCTTAGTGGTGTCAATGTCTCAATGCTTAGAAGATCAAAGAGGAAGAGGAGTCAACAAGAAGAGAAGATAGTCAAGAGAACTAGCGTCTTGGTCTTGGAGTAGCTAATAAGTCAAAGGTCTTGGTCTTGGTATTCATCAATTGGAATCTCTATAAGAAGAATTTGTACAAGTTTTCCTCTCAAAGAAGTGAAAGGTTTTGGCCCTGGCTTATGGCATACATGATGTGTCTCTTGTGTATTTATGTTCATGCATTGGTTCCTGTTTGATGAAGAAGAACACTAATAATATGACATGAAGAAGATCTTAATATTAACAAGTAAAAATGATTCATAAGCAGTCACTAATAGAAGATAAATCACCTAATGGTAATGCCCTATATTTCTCAACATTGTATCAGAGCTAAGGTTAAAGCTAAGAAAAGGGCATGCAATCATAAAGACACTCAAGGATCGAGTTTTTAAGAAAGGCATCAAATCAAGTCGAAAGGTATCAAAGAGAAATTTCAAGATCTACATTGAAGAATCAAACCACCTGCAAAATTTTTGGATCCTCTAAGTCATCATTAAAATACCTGAAAGACCATCATAAAGTCGAAGAAATCTACAATATAAGGTAGCCCAAAGTATATACATCCAAGAGAAGGACTTCAAGGACTAAGATCACATCATCTTAGAGAAAGTTGAAAACCTAGAATCATTTTAGATCTGCACTCATTCATCACTAAAGAAGTTGAAGTATCTTGAAGAAGGCATTTTCATCATCTTCAAAAGCTTTAAGTCAAGTTCCCTCCCATTGAAGCAAGGATCCCACCTTATCCTTGAAGAAGATAATGCGAGGAAGCAACAAAAACATCCTCATCAACAAAGAGAGCTAGATATAAAAGCATTGACATCATAAAAGTAGCAATCTCCTTTATTGAAGAAGGGTTTTTCATTCGGAAGAAAATCATCCAAAAGGAGTGCTAATACATCTTCTTCATCCACCATCAAAGTGATCAAGTTGAATATTTCATCTTCACTTTTCAATTAAGTATCTTTCATTCTATAATCAAATTTGGTAAAATGACTTCATTTTCCAAGGAGATTGAAATTCTCTGCATGGAAAAGGACAATAGACATAGTCCGCAAAGAAAGTGAACTCATTGAACATATCAATGAAAAGGTCTGCTCTGAATACATGGAAATGGATTCTTATGAAAGGTCCCCTCTTATAGCAGTATTGGAGACATCAAAGAGATATATATGATAAGTTGGTAGAACTATTCTCTGAAGATGGGATAAACAAGGTCATATTACTTAGATATGATCTACACAAAGTGAAGGTATCAAAGGATAAAGGGTTATCTTCATAAGATCTCAATTGCAAGATCTGGGAGAGATAATCTCCATTGTTCTAAATGCACTAACTGATGAACAAGGTAACAAATTTCTATGAGGATAAGGAAGTTATCCCATTCAACAACTTGTATTTTTATGCAAGAAAGAAGTAAACAGTTTGAGGGAAAATGTATTTAGACATTTGTTGAAAGGAAAGAAGAACATAGCTAAGATTCAATGCTATGAGCACTAAAGGAAATATTGTCCTAAGTTCAAGGGAAATAACAATAAGAATAGGGAAGAAGTCCATTTCACCAAAGAAGCGAAGGAAGTTGTAAGAGGAAAAGCATTAGAAGCAAGAGCTTGTGGCATCACCATTGGGAAACATGGAGGACAGATGGAAAAAAATCCATGGCACTCAATTATGAAGGATATATATCTTGGGAACCTCATTGGAAACTTAAGGAAGGGAAGAATTCATCAAGAACAAGGCTCATCATACATCAAGTCAAAGGGAAACATTTGTTGGATAGGGATATGCAAGATTCTCTGATGGAATCCTCATCTGAAGGGTTCACCGATCTAGAGTAGAAGCAATTGTTTCATCAGGAATTCCAACATGTGGAATTCATGTGATGATGGTATGATGACATAAGAAATGAAGAAACTCAAGGGGTTGAAGATCTTTTCAATCAACGAAGTTGTTGAAAGAAGCCTAGATGACCTAAAGATAAATGAGGTATGTATGCGGGTATTCAATATTATAATGTCATGTCATATGGTTGCAGGTAACATGGGTCACTACTTATATATGAGAAGCATCATCAAGGGAAAAAGATATCCTCCTCTAAAAGGATGTAGGAAGGCATATGTCACACTAGATGAAATCAACATAATATGCCCTCATATGAAGTATGAGGTGGTTGACTACAATTGAGGAACTCTTATTGGAATCTCCTCGGAATGAAATATGTGAATAAATTAAGGAAGAATTCGTGAGATATGCAACCATGGTAAAGGAAATCAACATCTGAAAGACCAAGAAGATTTGACTACGAAATCTCCTCAAAAGATATGAAGACTCTGATGGAAGTCTAAAAAAGATGGAGACCCTTGAAAATGGATATCTTTGGGAGATATGTCAACATGTACGCATGATGTTAATGCACACTAGAAGATGTCATGATGAAATACTATCACAAAGGTAATTTTGATTTAAGTGTTCGTTTCTTATTTTTGAACAAATATATGGATGGGTTTATGCAAGTCTGCCAAGGGAAGCAACATGACATGAAGGAAAGACTGAATGTATATTTATGGACCACTTTCGGATGAAATAAATGATGACATGACTAACTCATGAATGAAAGTGATGGATGGTTTGTGCCTTATGAAGAAGCCACAAAAGATGAAGACTCCTTGACAAAGAAATTCATATCGAAGGAAGGTGTTCTTCAAGCAGTTGGTTGAGGAGTTGTTGTAGGTCCCTAGTTAAGAGGGAGCATGGAATTCCTAAGCCAAGAGGTGGATTAGGTACATTCCTTCCGTAGGAATGAGTAGATTCCATTATTGGAATTGATATGTCCTCCCTAATTGAGAGGGAGAGATAAACACATCATTTTGGTCTTAACCAGGGAATATAGAATAGAGAATTGGGTAAAAATTTGGCATATGATACTCTTTAGGATGAGATAGGGCATAAAAAATAAGAGGAGTCATGGAGGACCGATATTCTTCTTAAATCTATTGACACATCCCTTGATAATGGACTCACTTGGTAGTCTGAAACGTTGGGTTCATAAAACTCTATAACAGGTCATTCCTCCTCTATCTAAATGATTATGTTGTTTATGAATCATTGGTCTCACCATCATTGTGCTTTGATTATGTGGATAGAGCTCTTAGTAAAGGCCTTTCTATGTGGAAATGTTGGCTGATATGATTTTAGACAAACGGGTTACCAATCTAATTCTTCTTATGTGAAATTATTTAGATTGAGAATGACCAAGTACCATTATGAATACCTCCCTAGTTAAGAGGGAGTGTTCTAAAACATAACTAGGTTTGGTCTTCATAAGGACATGTAATTATGATCTTTGTAAATGATGAAATGAAGAGAATAAAATTATTTTTGTGATACCTTGTTTCATGAGTTTCATGAGCAAGAGATTTTATTTAGATGGATCCCATTTAGAGCCTTAGGATTTATCATTAGAGTCAAAGATTCAATGTCATGTATGAAGAACCCTTCTTGGGTAAATAGTAATGTATATGAGTCTATAAAATGTCTAGAAATCCCTCCAATGACAAGCACTAGTCATATTTTTTATGTCGGCCTCAAGATGCATAAGAAACTCATGTCGGCTCAGCTTATATGGAGACACATATATTCGAGTTGTCATGTCAGCTTATTTATAGAGGGAAACCACTATATATAGGTGTGATCACACTTCTCATTTCCATTGTGAGATCTTCTCATATCCCTATGATTTTGGATGGGTAATAACATAATAAAGTTTGGTTATCTATCTCTTTGTTTTCGGATGGCAGTAATAGAAGACAAGCTCGGATTTCAATGGCCTAATAAAGGGACAAGTTTGGAATACATTCTAAGATTTGTATAAAGGGTCAGTGCCACAGTTCAACGTAGAAGGCACGGTTCGGATACCACAGTTCAGTGCAGAAGATTCAGTTTGGATGGAACTCGGATAGAGAAGGAAGAGACATTGAGGATATTTTATGGGTTAACCACAGTAAGGAATTTCGGATCAGAGATACAAAGACAAGTTCAAAGGACTCTCTGTCTTGGATTAGAGATACAGACTTGAAGACATAACAGCTTGGTACAACCACAGTTCGTTGATGATGACAGTAAGAAGGTCTCACGAGAAGAGATCTAGATGAGATCTTAGTGATGTCAATATCTCAATGCTCAAAAGATCGAAGAGGAAGAGAAGACAGTCAATAGAACTAGTGTCTTGGTCTTGGAGTGGGTAATAGATCAAGGGTCTTGGTCTTAGTATTCATCAATTGGAATCTCTATAAGAAGAATTTGTGTGGGTTTTCCTCTCAAATAAGTGATAGGTTTTGGCCCTGGCTTATAGCGTACATGATGTGTCTCTTGTGTATTTATGTTCATGCATTGGTTATTGTTTGATGAAGAAGAACACTAATAATATGACATGAAGAATATCCTAATCTAAACAAGTAAAAAGCATTCATAAGAAGTCAATAATAGAAGAGAAATCACCTAATGATAATGCCCTATATTTCTCAACATTGTAACAAAGCTAAGGTGTCAAAGTGAAGAAAAGGGTATGTAATCATAAAGGAACTCAAGGATCGAGTTTTTAAGAAAGGCATCAAAGCAAGTTGAAAGGTATCAAAGCGAAATTTCAAGATCTACATCGAAGAATCAAACCCTAGATCGAAGAAGTAGTCTACACCTGCAAAATTTTTGGATCCTCTAAGTCGTCATTAAAAGACCTCAAATACCCTCATCAATTTGAAGAGATATACAATACAAGGTAGCCCAAAGTATAGATATCCAAGAGAAGAACTTCAAGGACTAGGATCACATCATCTTAGAGAAAGTTTAAACCCCATAAGCATTTCAAATTCGCATTCATTCATCACTAAAGAGGTTGAAGTATCTTGAAGAAGGCATTGTCATCATCTTCAAAAGCTACAAGGCAAGTTCCCTCTCATTGAAGCAAGGATCCTCTCCTTATCCTTGAAGAATATAATCCAAGGAAGCAATAAAAACATCCTCATCAACAAAGAGACCTAGATCTAAAAGCATTGACATCATAAAAGTAGAAATCTCCTTTATTGAAGAAGGGTTTTTCATTCGGAAGAAGATCATCCAAAAGGAGCAGTAATACATCTTCTTCATCCACCATAAAAGTGATCAATTTGATTATTTCATCTTCACTTGTTAAGTAAGTATCTTTCATTTTATAATCAAATTTGGTAAAATGACTTCGTTTTCCAAGAAGATTGAAATTCTTTGCATGGAAAAGGATGATAGGCATAGTCCTCAAAGAAAATGAAGTCATTAAACATATCAATGAAAATGTCTCCTTTGAATACATGGAAATGGATTCTTATGAAAGGTCCCCTCATATAGCGATATTGGAGACATCAAAGAGATATATATGATAAGTCGATACAACTATTCTTTGAATATGCGATAAACAAGGTCATATTACTTAGATCTGATCTACGCAAAGTGAAGGTATCAAAGGATAAAGGGTTATCTTCATAAGATCTCAATTGCAAGATCTCAGAGAGATAATCCTTGTTGTTCTAAATGCACTAATTTATGAACAAGGTAACAAATGTCTATGAGGATAAGGAAGCTATCCCATTCAATAACTTGTGTTTTCTATGCAAGATAGAAGTAAGCAAGTTGAGGGAAAATGTATTCAGACATTTGTTGAAATGAAAGGACATAGTTAAGATTCAATGCTATGAGCACTACAGGAAAGATTGTCCTAAGTTCAAGGGCAATAACAAGAAGAATAGATAATAAGTCCATTTCACTGAAGAAGTGGAGGAAGTTGTAAGAGGAAAAGCATTCTAAGAATGATCTCATGGCATCACCATTGGGAAACATGAAGGACAGATGGAGCAAAATCCATGGCAGTCAATTATGAAGGATATATCTCTTGGTAACCTCATTGGAAACTTAAGGAAAGGAAGAAGTCATCCAAGACAAGGTTCATCATACATCAAGTCAAAAGGGAAACATTTGTTGGATAGGGATATCTAAGATCCTCAAGATTCTCTAATGGAATCCTCATCGGAAGGGTTCATCAATCTAGAATGAAAGAAATTGTTTCATCGGGAACTCCAACATGTGGAATTCATGGGATGATGGTATGATGACATAAGAAATGAAGCAACTCAAAGGGTTGAAGATCTTTTCAATCAAAGAAGTCGTTGAAAGAAGCCTAGATGACCTAAAGGTAAATGAGGTATGTATGCTTGTATTCAATACTATAATGCCATGTCATATGGTTGTAGGTAACTTGGATGACTACTTCTATCTTGAGAAGCATGATCAAGGGAAAAGGATATCCTCCTTTGAAAGGATGCAGGAAGGCATAGGTCACAGTAGATGAAATCAACATATTATGTCCTCATATGAAGTATGAGGTGGTTGTCTACAATTGAGGAACTCTAATTGGAAGCTCCTGGGAATGAAATATGTGAATAAATTAAGGAAGATTTCATGAGATATGCAACCATGGTAAAGGCAATCAACATCTGAAAGACCAAGAAGATTTGACTAGGAAATATATTGGAAAGATATGAAGACTCTTATGGAAGTTTGAAAAATATGGAGACCCTTGACAATGGATATCTTTGGGAGATATGTCAACGTGTATGCAGGATTTTGATGCACACTAGAATATGTCATGATGAAATACCATTACAAAGGTAATTTTTATTTAAGTGTTCATTTCTTATTTTTGAAAAATTATATGGATGGGTTTATGCAAGTATGCCAAGGGAAGGAGCATGAAATGAAGGAAAGACCAGATGTAGATTCATGGATCACTTTCGGATGAAAGAAATGATGACATGACTAACTCATGAATGAAAGTGATGGATGGTTTGTGCCCTATGAAGAATCCACAAAATATGAAGACTCCTTGACAAATAAATTCATGACATTGAAGGAAGGAGCTGTTCAAGCAGCTGGTTGAGGAGTTGTTGTAGGTCCCTGATTAAGAGGGAGTCTGGAATTACTAAGACAAGACGGTGATTAGGTACATTCCTTCCATAGGAATGAATACATTCCATTATTGGAATTCATATGTCCTCCCTAATTGAGAGGGAGAGATAAACACATCATTCTAGTCTTCACCTGGGAAGATAGAATAGAGGATTGGGTAAACATTTGGCTCTTGATACTCTTTGAGGATGAGATAGGGAATCAAAAATAAGAAAAGTGGTGGAGGACTAATATTCTTTGAGGGTTGCCTACCTAATATAAGAATATTCCCATGTAAGGTCCTACTCTTTGAACACTCGGGTGAACTATGTATCTTGAGAGACAATGATTATGGTCTTTATGAATCATTGGTCTCGCCATCATTGTGCTCTGGTCATGTGAATATAGTTATTAGTAAAGGCCTTTCTATGTGGCAATTTTGGTTGATATGATGCTAGACAGACGGGTTACCAATCTAATTCTTCTTATGAGAAATTCTTTAGATTGAGAATGACCAAGTACCATTATGAATACCTCCCTAGCTAAGAGGGAGTGTTGTAAAATGCAAATAGGTTCGGTCTTCATAATGACATGTAATTATGATCTTTGTAAATGATGAAATGAAGAGAATAAAATTATTTTTGTAATACCTTGCTTCATGGGTTTCATGAGCAAGAGATTTTATTTATATGGATCCCATTGAGAGCCCTAGGATTTGTCATTAGATTCAAAGAGTTAATGTCATATATGAAGAACCCTTCTTGGGTAAATAACAATGTATATGAGTCTATAAAATGTTGAGAAATCCCTCCAACGACAAGCACTAATCATCCTTCTGATGTCAACCTCAAGATGCTTAAGAAAATCATGTCGACTAAGCCTATATGGAGACACATCTATTCGAGTTGTCATGTCATCTTATTTATAGAGGGAAACCACTATATATAGGTGTGATCACACTTCACATTTCAAAAATGAGATATTCACATAACTCTATGATTTCAGATCGGTGATAACATAATACAGTTCGATTATCTATCTCTGAGTTTTCGAATGGCAATAATAGAAGACAAGCTCGGATTTCAGTGGCCTAATAAAGGGACAAGTTTGGCATGCTTTCTGAGATTTGTATGAAGGATCAATGCCACAATTCAATATAGAAGTGTTGTAGAGGCTACAACCACCCTCCTAAATTTTTCCTTAGCTTCGTTTTGGAGCCTCCCTACCAACATGTCTTGCACCGTCAAGTACATGAGCTTCAGTGGTTTTCTAGCAGCATGACAGCCTATGCATGATAGCTTGTTGCATTCTTGTCACAGGCTAGTTCCTTGGACTTGGTCTAGATATAGGCTAAGAAGCTCCCTCAAGATGTTGTGAAATTCTAGAGGGGAACCATTCTTCCCTCTAGAACTGCGCAATCCTGACTAGCAGCCTGTTGGGCTCAGAAACTGTGAAATCCTGTCAATCAAACTTCCTGGAGAAAAATTCACAATCTAACCCAGCAGGACTAATCAGCCCAAAAATTGCACAATCCTGGGAAGCAGTCAACTGCTCAATCCAAAAATTGTGCAATGCCTCTAGGAAGTCAGCCCAGCTTCCTCCCAAAAACTACGCAAAAGTTACCCTCAGTCAGGCAGGGTGTTGCATGTGCCATTGGGTTGACCGGTTCCACCTAGAACCGAGAAAACTTGACTTGCATGCATGGATTTCTTTTTCCAAAAATTGTAAAAATAAACATGCAAAAAGAATCCCTAGATTTTAGGGAGCTATTTTTAGCAACTAGAGGTTACATGCAAAGATCGTTTTAGGATCTTTCCTCCAAGTGTTGTTTTTTCCTAGATTTGTGGCATGCACGTCATGAGCCTAAAACTTATTTATTTGACGCTTCAGAGCTTACTTCTTCACATCGATCTTGGAGCTTTGACATCCCAAAGCACGTTCAGGAGTCTTTGACACATCCAACTCAACTATTTCCAGGTAAGTCCACTTGATTTGTCTTTTGCAACATTTCTATCGCTTTTTGTGTTTTGGATTGTGTGAGTGTTATCTTCTTGATTTATGTGAATGCTTGTTGTCGTTTACATGCATATTAGCTTGCACTAGCACCATTTCATTTTTCGTTAGCATCTCACTGTTGCCACATGCATGACACTGTTTTGCACGAACAGTTGATTCGTCAACTCACTTCACACACATGCATGTTGTTCCATTTTCTGAATCTTGCATTTTTCACTGGGCCTACAACCCTTGCCAATTAGAATTGGGCATTACAAAATCCCAGCAACCAGCAGGCCAGTCTGGATTGCGTAATTCCAGCATCCAGCCAGCCTCCCACTAGTCTGGACTGCCTTTTGCGTAGTTCTGAAAGCCAGTCTCTCTGCCTCCCAGGAAAAATTGTGCAATCCTTTCAAGTCAATCCCCAGGTATGTAGCATATCATCCCTAAAGTTTTCTTTGGTTTTAGTTGACAAATTTTTAACCATACATGTAACCATGTCTCCAGATCTAGTAGGTGTTCGTCTGCCTCTTAGCAGTTCAAGATCAATGGCCTCCAATAGAGTAGGATCAAAGGACACTAACGAAAGTGCAACTGGAGCAGCATTTGAGCGAGTGTCTACAAGTTTATTGATCTATGAAGACTCCAAGTTGATTGTAGACAAGGACATCAAGCTGAAATGGAAAGAGGTCAATTATGCATTTGCAAGCACATTAGGGGAAGACCTCGAAGACCGCCAAGTCTATGTGAACATTCACAAGTCTGGATTTTACCGAATTGCATGCAGGTATCCCATGTTCCCATGTGTGGAAATGATACATTGGATCGTCTCACACACTGAACCTGAGATGAGGACATTGAGTAGTGTCAGCGGAACTGAGATTTCTACCTTCAGGGCACATGATTATGAACATATGTACCATATGTCGAAGCCAATAATCACCATGGAGACACCCTTCAACATACCTAGTGGCAATGCCAACTCCAGCAATACCTTGAAGAACTGGGTGAAGGAGTTGGCCAAATTCAGGATGACACCCAACCAGGTTTACAAGATGAAGATACTGTGAAAGACGTATCAATACTTGGTCATCTTTTCATGTCTCTTTTATGGCCAAGAGAGCACAGATACCTTCCCATAGAGTTGGGTGATCGCATTGGACCAACTTTCTAGTGAAGGAAAAGCATGCAACTGGTCCAACATGTTGGCTCACAGGCTAAAGGAACAGGTAACAAGAGCTTGACAGCCACCCAAAGGTCAGCAAGCATAAATCTACATGTCCTCTTATATCTTGGATGCAATATGTGCCTGTCGGGAGTTTTCATGCTTGAAGTGGGTATGGACATTGGCGGAGACCTTTGTGAACACTTATTGTAAAATGTTGTCTGAATGTAGCTTCAGAGGAGTTATCACATAGTTGTCAAATCATTTTTTCACCCTGATGTACAAGATAATATTTGAGTAGGATCCACCTTGCATGTCAAAGGTAGCGATGGAGGAACTAATCGATATAGCGGATTGGTATGCCTCACTATCTGACACCTTCATACAGATGTACAATGCGGAGAAGCCTCTACATGTTCTACCGAAGTTTGCCTTGGACAAGCTCGCCACGCAAGAAGTATCATACCACATGTAGTGTCCTATCTAGGGTGCTAGACTAGGCTAAATTTATTATCGACCAGGGTGCGTAGACTTAGAGGCGTGTGCCTAAAATATATAGACATAAAGGATTTAATCTAAGCCTACTCTTGCTGTGACTTGATCTAATATTAAACTATCAATCAAATATTTAACTAAGCATCAAACTATGTATCACTATCAGCTAAGATTCAACTCATAACATGCTGTGTATCACTGTATTTAAAGGTTTCGGTCCCCTTACAGAGACACCAAACGTAAAACCCCTGTTCAATGGTACCCAACATTCATGAACATTTATTACAATCATGCAAAGTAAAAATCATAAGCATACAGTCCATGAAAGTGCTTTACAAAGCAACCCTGGATCGAATCCCTTACAAGATATAATTCACGATCCGAATGATGGCCTATTCAAGCGCATGCATAAACACATGAATATAAACATCGATTTAATCCCTGTGCATATATTTCAATACCAAATAACAATCAAACGCTCTGACTGTAAACACAATTAAAATGATACTATGAACGTAATTAAAATGATAACATAAACGCAATTAAAATGGCAACAGTATACCATGTACGCAGGGCCCGTCCGCTTTCTTGGTATACCGAGCTCGTTATCCCACGATCACTGAATTAAAACAATCGCACTGTGACTATAATGCAAGTCTATTGTATTAAATCAAAGCTCTGTTCATGCCGCGACAAGTAAAAACGTAAACGGACATATAACCAGGTTCGGCCTTATAATTACATATGGTTCACATCCCTTGAAAATGGACGTTCATCCATGGGCGGCTGGTGTCATTTTTACAAAAACGCAAAATGTTTCTATCCTAGCTTACACACATAAAAAAAAAGAAACAACTAAAAATCGGATTGAACTGTGACTGTGTGCTGTTTCTGCCTTTGTCGCCAACATGCCATAGTTGACCAGGCGTTGACCGCGCATGTAGGAGGGTTGTTTCCGTTGCGGGATAGGTGCTTGTCCATGCTTGGACATTCCACTTTTCGCCCATACCTTCCGTTGTGGGATAGGTGCTTGTCCATGCTTGGACATTCCACTTTTCGCCCATACCTTTCGCTCTGGCCTGGCTGTCATGCCACATGTCAAACGATAAGCCATTTACAGGTGGTTGGGACTTCCTGTAGTCATTTTTGCCCAAAAATCCTAATTTATTAACACAAAACCCTAAATCAATTAAATGCATCAACAACTATAAACTATTAATAAATCAATTCCAAGAGGATAAAGATGAAAAGAGGTAGTATGGTCATGTTTTGGAGGGGAAAAGGGGTCATAGAACGGACCAACATCTCTCCCCGACTTAATGAATTAGCATGTCCTCATGCTAACCCTGAAGTGCTTCCTTTAAACTCGGTCCCTGCCTGTACCTCTACTGCCTTGAGCAATGTGTCTACATTCTTTTTCACCTGGGCATCTTTCTGGTCATGGAGCTCTTGCTTTAGTCTTTTGTACTTTTCCTTGAGGGTCTTCTTTTGATTGTACCACTTGGTGGCCCACTTGCAAATGTCTATTTGCTCAGCTTCCAGCTCATTAACCCACTCCTTTAACTTCTCATTTTTCTTTTGAATTTCTTTACTCTGTGTTCGGAGCATTTCATTTTCTTTCTTAATAACTTTCTCCAGCATGTTAGCCTCCATGAGCTCTTCCTTTAATTTTTCAATTTGTCTCTCTAATCTCTTCTGCTTCTTATTGGGAGGTGGTGACCTTCTTTCTTGTTTGTTATTACTTTCGACCTCTATATCAGCTCCTGGGGGTGAATGGCTTTCAACATCTACATCGGCTCCTGGCCCTGGTGGTGAATGGTCACTGCTTTGAATATCCATCTGTATAGGTGCATTGGATTTGGATTGGTCTTCTTGCAACTGAACTTTTGTTGTCCTTCTTGTTCTCCTTGAGTAAGTGGTGAAGATTTTGTCTTGTTCTACCCTTTTAGCATCCTCCTTTCTCATTCGTCTGGTCCTTATGTTGCTCACAGGTGGGGGTATCTTATTAGCTTTGGATGATGCTGGAATCTCCTCATCAATGTCCTTCATAAACCCTGAATTTTCTTGTGATTCTTCTTTGTCCTCCTCATCCCTGATTTGGTTGGCAGCTAAGAACTCCTTCCATGTTTTCCCTCTTCTTTGCATTTCATGTTCAATGAGAATTTTGATTAAACCAAAATGATATAAGCTTTTGTCTTCATTTCCTTTATGCTTCTGGATGGTTTTAGACATCTTGGTTAGGCTCTGCAATAAGAAATATGGTAAACTGATGACACATTGTTTCTTTATGTGTAGCAACAACTTGATGTGGTACAAATAAACAATGATGTAGCGGCCTTCACAGGTTACAAACTTTTGAAGTATGTAAACCATTTCATCCCAAGGATGCACTAACCAACTTCTTGGAACGCCTTTCTTCCAGTTGACCGCTGAGACTCGGGACCTGGACATGAATTGGGTCCACGATTTTCTTTGAATTGTTTGGTTTTAAAATAATTTTCTCCCTCTGGGCTAATCCCTATCGCTTGGGCGATGGTGTCCTCTGAAACCCTGAATGAGAAAGTTCCTATCAGGGCTTTCTCCCCATTAAATGTGAAGGCAAATTGCTTAGCAACTTCTTCGTTGCTTCCATGGAATTTTTCCAAAAAGGGTAGCCATTGTATTTCCCTCAGAATCGAAATACAGTCTTCATGGTACTGGGAGCTATCGAACACATTTGGCTCGACCCTATTTGTCATCTTGGCAGAGGGTCGAGCTTCTTAACTTGCAAATTTAACAAAGAAGTTTGGGTTTATTACCTGATACAGTCGCTCCTTTAGTGTTCACTGTAATGCTGGGTCGGCTTGTTGTGTAGCTCGGTGAGAGTCGAAACTGGATGCGTTCTCTGCCCTCGGTCCTTGCTGTGGAGGCCACGGAGTTATACACCAACGTATGCAAATGGAGTTATACACCAACGTATGCAATCCTGAAATAAGTGAAATGACCAACTTCCCTCTCCTCAGAGTGTATTCATTTTTAAGAACAGAGGAATAATGATAATATCTCTTGCACAAATATTATGATAGGACCGCTGAGAGGTGTATGTACGTCGGGTGGTGAATTCATCATTCGGCCCATGCAAAATAATGAATAGGCCTGTTGTCTTTTTCCTTGATATAATTACTCTTTTTATTTTTTATTTTTATTAATTTTTTCAAAACAATATCACCATGTGTCCTGTTGGTACTCAGCTAATTGGAGGTGTAGACTTAGGAGGTTGGTATGGCGGTACATGGTTGTAGGATGCTTAGGAAATATTGGAGTGAAGGGCGAATGAATTTTAAAAGTAGGAAGTAGGTTGGAGTAGGGAAGAATTAGGGAGATAAGGGAGGATGGGAAAATGCGCCCTTGGAATTAATCATAACAGTCATAGCTATTAGAATTAACATAAAAATTAATCTAAGAAATTAAGTGTTAAAAACAAGGAGTGTATTACACTGTTGTTTGATTGTTGTTGTATTGACATGCTGAGTAGAGCTAACTTTTTGACTGTTGTTTGATTTTCTTTGTTGTTCATAACAGGTCCCCTGAGGTAGGTTTGAATGCAACAGGTCCCTCTGTAGTGCTGAAGATGTTCATGCAATTCTTTGTGTGCATGCAGGTGCTGCTGAGCTTGGGTGCTTGATGAAGTCTTGGTCCTGCCTTTGTAGAAACTTGTTGTAGCTGTGTTGAAGTAATTTTCTTTTGAAATATCAATCTCCTAACAGGTCCCTTTTTGTGTGTCTAAACAGGTCCCATTATTGCTGGTGCTGGTAGCATGGTCTTCTTGGACAGAACAGGTCCCCCTGCATAATATTTATAACTAGGTCCCTCTGATATAAAACAATGACAAGACAACTTATTTATTGAAGTCTGGAATGTTGGAACAAACTGCTTGGGAAATTTACAATGATGAGAAAAAAATTTATAATGGAGAGATAAGAATATAAGAATACTGATGCTCCTCTGCCCCACAAAAATTTTGACTTGTCCTCAAGTCAATATTCAGCTGAAACATTAAACAGTGAAAAATAAAGAGAATTCTTACCCGCCAACGAATTGGTTTTCAAGTAGGAATTCGAGGTTAGAGTGTGCCAGAAACTGGTTTTCACATCTAACCCATTTATTATTTTTCTATGTTTTTTTTGTTTGTTTTTTTGTTTGTTTATTTATTTATTTATTTTTTCAAATTAAAAGAAAATAAATTAAGGCAGAGAGACTACAGCTGAGGGTTGCAGTATCTCAACCTCACTTTGTTGAGAGACTGTGTGTAGAAAATCTTGCTTGCTGATGGGCTTAATATAAAGTTTCAGGCGATGACCATTGACAGTAAAGGAATGACCTTCTCCATCAATAGTTGTGAGCTTCACTGATCCATTGTCATAAACCTGAACAATTTCGTAGGGGCCCATCCAATGGGTGGTAAACTTGGCTTTATGATCTCTAAAATTAGAGTCAAAAAGTAGAGCCCAGTCACCTTCCTTGAACTGCTTCTTCTTGATATGTGCATCATGCCACTGCTTCCTTTTCTTTTGCATGAGGATGGTGGTCTCCTCTGCTTGCTGCCTCATTTCATCCAGCTGGTTAAGCTGCTGGATTCTTTCTTTTTTTGCCTCATCCAAGTCAATCTGTAAATCAGCAGCCAGTTTAAAAGTGTGTATTTGAAACTCAATAGGAAGCATTACCTCTTTGCCGTACACCAACTGATATGGTGTAGATCCTGTAGTATCCTTCCAGGTGATTCTGTAAGCCCAGAGTGCATCTTTGAGCTTTTCTTCCCAATTCTTCCTGTTCATTGCAACAGTTTTAGTAATGATACCCTCCAAAGTTTTGTTTGTAGATTCCACCTGCCCATTGGCCTGTGGATGGTAAGGTGTGCTTTTCCTATGCTTTATTTTATATTAATGACAAGACCTCCCTTCTATATATATGAATCTAAGGAGTCATAATATATTTAGAGCCGACATAACAATAATAATGTAAGGGCACAACAATAACAATATTGAGCTTCTACGGGGCACATTAATAACAATATGGGGACTACATGGGCATAAAAATATAATAAGGGAGTTGCACTAATAACAATAAGGGGTTACACTAGTAATATAGGGACCTAGCATGCCCCTCTCCTTCAAAAAGTGTTGTCCTCAATGCTTGAGTAGTTATGGATCCTTCTGTATAAAATTCTTATCCTCCCATGTGGAATCTTCAGTGGGTAAGTTCTTCCACTTAATGAGATACTATTTCATGTTCCAATATGATTTTTCCTTCATCGTCAAGTTCTGACAATATTGTTTGAACTGGGATCTTCTCACCTATAACCTTCTTTAAGCATGAAGCATGGAAAACTAGGTGCACTCGGGAAGATGCAGGAAGCTCCAATTTGTATGTCATAGTTCCAATCTTTTGTAACACCTTGTACGGACCATAACACCTTGGTGATAATTTATTATCCTTCTAAGCTTGCTTGAGGGACATTTGTTTGTATGGTTGTAGTCGTAGAAATATCTAGTCACCTAGATCAAAACTTCTTTCGTTGTGATGTTGATTTGCATGTTGTTTCATTATATTATGTGCTAAAGTGAGGTTATCCTTTACAAGTTTGAGAAGTTGTTTTTGATGCTCGATGTGATCCTCCACTACTTGAACTTTAGAATTTTCTTTTAAAGATGATGTGATGGATGGTGGATGATATCCATAAAGTGCCTTAAATGGGGTCATTTTTGCTGCAATATGGAAGGAAGTGTTATACCACCAATCAGCCAGAGGAAACCACTTGACCCATTATGTCTGTTTATTAGATACAAAGCAACGAAGATATCCTTCCAAACATTTGTTCACTATCACAATTTACCCATCAGATTTAGGATGATAAGATGAGATATGAGCTAACTAAGTACCCAAATATTCCACCTCTTTTACTCCAAAGAAACAATTGGAGCTTTTTGCATATAATTGTTTCTCCTCCAATAGTTTGAGCACCTTGTCAAGATGTTGAACATGATCCTTCCAAGACTTGATGTAGATTAGTATATTATCAAAAAATACTAACACAAATTTTCTAAGGGTTTGAAAATGGAATTCATCAAACCTTGAAATGTAGAAGGTGCATTGGTAAGGCCAAAAGGCATGACTGAAAATTCATAATGACTCTCATGAGTTCTAAATGTTTTTTTTGGAATGTATTCAATCTTCATTCTAATTTGATGATATCCTGAACGAAGATCCAACTTGGTGAAGTAAATTGCTCCATGTAATTCATCCAATAATTCATCAATGACGGGAATGGGAAATTTATCTTTAATAGTAAGCTTGTTGAGCTCCCTATCATCCGGACACATGCGCCATGATCCATCCTTCTTGTCTACCGATACCACTCGAGCAGAGAAAGAACTTTGACTAGGTTGAATTATACCAACCTCTAGCATTTTTGCAACCATACGTTCAATTTCACTCTTTTGGGCATATGGATATCTATAAGGCCTAATGTTTGGGGGGACACTTCCTGGAATCAAATGAATAGTATGATCATGATCATGAATAGGTGGAAGGCCTTTGGGAGTCTCAAATACCTTGGAATGATTGTCCATAACTTTTTGGAGATCTGAATAAATAGATGATTTCGATTTGGGTACCTCTAGTGAACATAATTGAGCAATTTCGCCATGTTGTTCTTTCTTTAGAAGCTTTTTCATCCTATTAGAGCTTATTAACTTTCCCAATTTCCTTGAGATGCCCCTTGATTCAACCTCCTTTCCTTCCCAAAAAAAATTCAAGAAAAGTTCTTGAAAATTAAAAGTTATCGTACCCAAAGATTGTAGCCATTGAACTCCTAGTACAACATCTGCACCACCCATTAGAATGGAAAACATTGGACTATTCAAGACATATTCTCCCATGGATAGCTTGATATTATGGCACTTTCCAGAGCAATTTATGGTTTCTCCATTTGCAACCATTACTTGACACTTTGGTGCTAGGTATAGGAAGCAATTCAATTCCTTAGCTATCATACAATCAATAAAATTATGGGTACTACCGAATCAATCAACAATGTTTCCTTTTTCTTCTTGATATGCCCTTCTATCTTGAGAGTTTGAGGAGTGGTAATTCCTGTCAATGCATTACAAGATATGGTCATATTCATTTCTTCTTTCTCTAGGATTGGTTCCTGGTGTATATCCTCTTCTTTTGACGTTTCTTGTTCCTTTTCTTGCTCCTCTTCCCCATCTATGTAAATTAATTTCTTCTCAACACATTTATGACCTTTAGTGTATTTTCTATCACAATTGTAACAAAGCCCTTATGCTTTTTTTTCTTCTAATTGTTATGGTCTCAACCTTGTAGGTGGTGAAAGGCTAGGAGCAACAACTCTTCCATCTTTATAGTTATGAGTGGAAGGCTTCCTTGTTGCCATAATTTTGCTTTCAATTTTTCTTGCCAATCTTTATGCCTTCTCCAATGAATCAAGATCCCAAAGGTGAACCTCATGTTGAATGTTATCCTTTAAAGTCCCTATGAAGACATCAATCCTCTCCTTCTCTAGAATATCATTTAACCTTATATTCAATTTTTGGAAGTCTTCAATGTGCTCTACCATTGAACCCTTTTGTTTTAGATTTATCAATTGGCTAAAGAAGGTGTTGTTCTGTGTATCCTCGTAATGTGCTATAATTTCCTCCATGAAAATTGACCAGGTGAGAAGTTTTTTACGAGAATAAAGCACTTTATACCATAAAAATTAATTCAGTTCTAAAAGATGCAATACGCACCTTTTGTAAAAGTTGCACATCATGTAGATCAAAATATTTTTCCATCTGTGGTATCCATGTTATGGGATCCTTGCCATGAAACTTCCTCGTATCAATCTTTGGAATATGGTGGGTCTTCAATATGATGTTAGATTCTATAAAACCATGATTAACATTTATTTTTTTCTCATCATGAGTTTCCTCTACTACCTTTTCGTCATTAGGAGGCCTTTCCTGTAGCAACTTTATCCCACCTTCTTTCAAACCATCCATGCCTTTCTTCAAATCTGCTTCCCTACCATCAATATTAGCTTCCATGGCATATATAAAACTATTTATCTTAGCTTCGATCACATTCTTAAAATCCTCCATCCAATTTTGCTTACTAGGTGTTTCTATTTTCTTGATTCGAGTCATTCTTTTTCTTGCTTTTAGAAGCTCGATCTTGAATCTATTGTATCCAGAAAATTTTGGATCTCCAAGGTCTGAAATTGCAACCTGTGGTAGCCCTCTGCATCCTCTTTCCAATGCCACTAATCTGATCGAAATTGGATTCTCCAAAAAATAATTATGCCCAATCTCCCAAGATGACCTGCTAATATACTTTTCACTAGAGTGAACTTGTATGAAGTGCCACGTGTTATTGTTTCGACCTTCGGACCTGAAAATAGTACATAGAAATGTACAGTCTGTCCTCTTTCTGTAGCTTCTAATGAAATTTCAATCTGATTCTTAGAGAGAAAGTTATGATGATTTTCCCCAGGTCACATGTTTTGGATGTAATTCAGGAGCCTACAGAAACCCTAAATGCCTTGGACTGTATCTCTGCAAATATAGTGAAACAAGATCTGAAATTTGGACCCAAGCTTCACCACGATTTCTTCTCGAATGGATTTTAATTTTAGAGTTTGAACCTTCATAAAAAAAATATTATAGCAAAAATGCCATGATGATCTGTTTGAGATGGAATTTTGGAGCTTGCAAAAACCCTAACTTCCTCATATCATATCTCCAAAAATATAGCGAGACAATATCTGACATTTAGACTCGAGGTTCAGAACGATTTCATCTCAAATGGGTTTTTGTTTTAGCTTCTGAAACTTCATAGAAAAAAAGTGGTGTTGAAAATACTACGATGGCCTATTTGGAGAAGTGAAACCCTAGAATCCAAAGCTCTGAAACCAAATGTTATGAAACCAGCTCAGAAAAAAGATTGGAAAAGATAGATCAATGACTTAAAAATCAGCCTCTTCGAAGTGGCAACCTCCTTTACATTACACAAATGAACAATTCTTGGATGATACAAATGACAAGACCTCCCTTATATATATAGGAGTCTAAGGGGTCATAATATAATTAGAGGCGACATAACAATAATAATGTAAGGGCACAACAATAATAATTGTGAGCTTCTATGGGGCACAATAATAACAATATGGGGACTACATGGGCACAAAAATATAATAAGGGGGTTGCACTAATAACAATAAGGCGTTATACTAGTAGTATAGGGACCTAACACTTTCCTTGCTTTCTCCTCTTGGAGTGCTCTCTCTCTCCCTCTTTGAAACTGATCCCAAAACCAAAACTAACAAAATTTGTAATGACCAAAAGCTGTGAATTGTATCTCTAATGCCTTTTTATCATTGATTTCCCTTTTTCTTTCATTTTCCTTCCTTTTTCCTTCTTTTTTTCCCTTGCATGCATATTTGTATCTCTTCATATACCATTTCTCCTATTTTCCTTTATTTATTGAATTAAATTGCCATTTATTGCCTCTTTACATAGTTGTAACCATTCTTATTGATGTATGATTCTTCTTTCCCTATAATATTTTCCTTTCTCCATCATTATCCAGGCACTCAATAGCCTTTTCATAACAATCTACCTTGGTCATGTGAGTAAACAAGCAATATATACCCAAAAACATGTTATATGATCCTAAAGGAAGCACATTTAGATGTATTGATGTAGGCAAATCATTCAACTCAAATGCACAAGCTCTCACCCAATGGTAAACTCTTATATTGGTCCTTGTAGCCAACTGCACCAACCAAGATTCTACATGCACTTATTTACTCAAACGACATTGATCCACTAGGTTCGGACTAATATAACTATAATTAGATCTAAGATCAATCAAAATGGGAACAAATTGATCACGAAGCTTACCTTCCATCTCAATAATGGATGCTTGATGGTATGTCTGTCTATTATCAAGTTTTACATAGATACGAGGAATGCTCTGACCAAAATCCCCAACTATCTGTGCCTCTTGATGATCCAGGTGGATATTGGTGGCCACCTGCCAATTCCATTTGGACCCCCACCATTATTTCTTTCAGTTTTTCAGTTTCCTTAATTGTAGTACAATTTACTACTTTTAGCAGTTTTTTTTCGGGTCTTGAACTTCTGGAGCTGTTTTGAGGCCCTAAACGACTTTTTTTGGGAAAACTGGGAGCAACATGAGTTTATAAAGTGATGTTGCTCTTCCAAAAGTTGTAGTCCTCGGATAGATCTTTCTAACGAGGTATTGTGCACGTCAAATGGATATTATATGCCAAAGTTACGACCCCAAGAAGTTGATGTACCAATTTACCCAAAACGGAGCACATAGTTTGGCACTTCATCTCCTAGGGTTAGGTTTTTGGATGTTTATGGTTTTCCATTGTTTCTCAACAATAAATAGGCCTTCGAGCCTCATTCTAAGACAGTTCAAAGGCATGTTGTTAGGATATTCCGACACATAGGAATAGTTAAGTATAACTTGGTCTAGTATAGAGTTAGGTAAAGTGTGTTTCTTTACTATGTACATTCGTAACTTACAATCTGACGGTCACGATATGTAGTGATCCGACGGTTCATTCTCTCCTCGGTATTACCGACACTTGATCTGTGGCTTAACACCCGATTGGTCCATGAATTTTATTTAAAGCGCATGGAGGGTCATTTGTAGGTTAACCGTTCACTAGAGAAGCTTATGTAAATTTTCATTCTTTTATTAATAAATTGCTTGAAGTGGCCGTGTTGGCTCACGCCGTGCACTGTTTCCCTCTTTGAGGGTTTTAACCACGTCAAAATACGGGTGTATTGATCTGTAATTTGTTTGTGAGCGGTGTCCTTTTGGTGTTCTGTCTGAGGAACTTACCCTGTAAATTCCTACATGGTATCAGAGCTATTTGAGGGCCGCGTCCGTTGGTGATCCAAATTTGAAGCCGGTACAACTGCATCCGACTGCCATCTCCTAGATCTGTTGTTTCTGACTACTTTCGTGCAGAGAGGACTGCGCTGTTATTTTAGGAGCATCTGTTCCAGTGAGGAACCCCTTTCGTTTCACATTAAAAGGTTTCCGGTAGCCCTAGCTGCATCATTTTTAAGATCTGGAGGTATACAATGTTTATTTGCAGTTTACAGTTATTTTCTCTCTGTTTATTTCAGTTTCTGTTTATTTAGCTCTTTTTTATTACCTAATCTATACCTTTCATTTCTGCATATGCTCTTTGCCCTGCGATTCTATGCGATCTCGACAAATTAGAAACAGAAAGGAAGGATTTTTCTCATGCGTATGCTCTTTTCCCTGCGCTTTAGTGTGATCTTGGAAAATCAGAAACATTGAGGAAAATATTTAGTTTCCGGGTAAAGCTAACTTTAAGCCATAAGGCTTGTTTTTTTGTATGTCTGTGTTGGGTTTTGTGTTTTTCTTTTGTAGGAAGAAAAAAAGCTTTGTCAAGCAAGCACGCAATCCAAAGCTTCAGTGACCAAAAGAAAACAAAGGCACCCCCCCCCCCCCTCTCTCTCAAACTTTTTGTATAGCTCACTTGGTTCAAAGCTAATTTATGAGAGTAGAGGCCTTGGGTTCAAATCTCCTTTTTGTTGGAAAAATGGGCGTTTTTTTCATTTCCGTACATTCTCGCATTTTGTCGACGCCTTCATCAACTTTTTTTCAAAAAGCCATAACTTCTTCATCCAGAAGCCGTTTTCAGAGCCGTTCTTTTTTTAACCAGCCTAATTTTTCGAGATCTTTCCATTGGAACACTTAGTTCCAGCATATATGTTTTTGTTAAAATGGAAATTCCATGGCAAGTCATTCTTGATAGCACCAACTACTTCCAATGGTGGTCCTACATTGTGGATTTACTTAGAAGTAAAGGTCTTTACCGAATAGCCTCAGGCCAAGAAACCAAGCCGAAAGATGAAGAGAAAGAGGCCAAATGGGATAGTAGACAAGATCAAGCACATGGGTTGATAGGGATGTCTATCTCTCCCGATCTTAGATTCCATATTGCAGAAATTGATACTCCTGATAAAGCAATGGAGCAACTTACTAAAGTTTTTGGAATAAAAAATGAACTTAGAGCCCATCAGCTTGAAAATGAGTTGCTTACATTAAACCCCAATGATTTTTCTTGCATTGAAGATTCCTTGTCCAAGTTCAAGACCATTAGACTTCTCTTGGAAGGTGTTAAAGTTAAGAAAGAAGATAGTGCCCTTATCTATTGCATTCTTACTAAGTTGGGACCAACCTACTCTGTGTTTGTTTCCACCTTCCATTCTACAAGAGAAGCCTTCATTTCTCAAGGACATGACTACAAGCCCCCTTCCTTTGATGCTTTTTGTGATTCTTTAATAAGAGAACAAGAAAAACTCTTACACCTTGGTCTTCTTAATCTTGGAAACTCTTCTAAGAAAGCATTAAACACCCAGCAGCAACCAAACTCAAAGAATCCTAAGAAGTCGTATCCTAAAAAGAATGGTCCTAAACCAAACAAGGGTCCTAAGCAAACTCAGTCTCAAAATGAAAAATCATTTCACCAGAATGATAAGGCAAATAAAAACAAATGGAAGAAGACTGATAGACATTGCCACTTTTTTAATCGAGATGGCCACTTAGAATCCAAATTCTTTAAGAAGATGGAAGCCTTGGAAGCATCGATGAAGAAGCATAACATCCATTTGGAGCACTCTTCAACTTCAACTTCATCTTTAGAAATGGCACTTTCTGCATGTGGTTGTCAAGCATCTCGGTCTGGCTATGCACTAAATGTATCTTCTTCCTCTCATTCTCATGAGTGGCTCATTGATTCTGGATCTTCTTATCACATGGCCAAAAACAAAGCCATGTTTTCTTCTTTAAATGATTGTAACACCAAAAATATATATGTTGGTGATGATAGATCTCTTAGTGTTGTAGGGACTAGAACTATTCATATAGACAACGGTCAATTTAGTGTGTATTATGTGTTCCAACCTTATCCTGCAACCTTCTATCTGTATATCAGATAACTCATTCAGGTGAAGGTAAAATCGTTGAATTTTCACCTCACGATGTTGTAATTAAGGACCTAAGAGATCCTAGATAGATTTTAGTGACTGGCATTGTTGATGATTCTACAAGGTTGTATAAGTTTCACAACTTTGGGTCATCAAATCTTCCCTCAGTATTTGTTGCTCATAATGATGAAGTGAGCAAACTTTGGCATGAGTGATTTGTTCACTTAAACTACCGCTCCCTTCAGAATATATGTAAATAAAATATGGTGACAGGTCTTGCAATGGTATCTTGCAGAGATGGTGTTTGTTCCAGATGTGTACTCGGAAAACATCATCGGGACAGTTTTGAAAAACATGCCACTTGGCACGCCTCAACCCCTTTATAGCTTGTGCATAGTGATATATGTGGTCCACTTCCAGTTGTTTCCTTCTCTAGCTACATGTATTTCTTAACTTTCATTGATGATTTCTCGAGACGCACTTGGGTATACTTCTTAAAACTCAAGAGTGAAGTATTTAACATGTCCTTGGCCTTTAAGGCCTTTGCTGAAAAACAATCTGGACATCAAATTCTTAAGCTAAGATCTGATAATGGCGGAGAATATGTGAAAAACAACTTCATCAACTTTTGCACTGAGAATGGAATTCAAATGCAACATACTGTTCCATATACTCCACAACAAAATGGTGTAGCTGAAAGGAAGAATCGCACCTTAAAGGAAATGGCTAATTGTATGCTTTAATACAAAGGACTTAGTCTTAACTATTGGGCAGAAGCAATTAACTGTGCAAATTACATAATAAATCGCACTCCTACTAAGGTTTTAAAGAATATCACTCCAGAAGAAGCATGGAGCTCAATTAAACCAGATGTAAGTCACTTTCATGTTTTTGGAAGTGAAGCATGGGCCCATATTCCAGATGAAAAACATAAAGCTTTAGAACCTAAGAGTGAGAAATGTACTTTTGTTGGATATTCTGAAGATGTAAAAGGTTATAGACTTATTCCATTTAAGTCCAAAAATGTTATCATTAGAAGAGATGAAAAATTTGATGAAAATAAATCGGCCTGCGAGCCTAGTCCGGCGGATGTGCCACCTCTTCCTATCTCTTCTACTTTTGAAAACATTTCTTCTTCAGATGATGAAAATGAGGATGACAATCCTCCACCACCTTCTCAGGATCCTCAACTTCCAAGATGGGTCCGTGCTACTCGGGATGCAGCAGGTGATCTTGCCGGTGATCCTACAGATCAGCGACGTACACGTTCTCATTTTGAAAGAGCCTCTTCTTTACTGGCTCAAGCTCCAGTAAATCATGATCCTGACACTTTTGCAGAAGCTTCAGGCCATCCACATTGGGAAGCAGCTATGAATGAAGAATACCATTCATTGTTGGCAAATGATACATGGGATCTTGTTCCTCTACCAAAGGGACGCAAACTTGTTAGATGTAAATGGGTTTACAAAACCAAGTATGGACCAGATGGGAAAGTTGATAAACATAAAGCTCGTCTTGTTGCTAAGGGTTTTTCACAGGTTGAAAGCATTGACTACACTGAAACCTTCTCCCCTGTTGCCAAAATGAACTCTATTCGCCTTGTTATTTCCCTTGCTGCCTCTTTAAAATGGGAAGTCCATCAGATGGATGTTAAATCTGCCTTCTTGCATGGGGACTTGCATGAAGAAATCTATGTTGGCCCTCAGTTTTGGTCTATTTTTGCTTAGGGAAACCTACTTAATCCTTATATTTTCCATCCATTTTCCATCACATCTATCTCATTTTGATGTATTTTATGCATATTCAGGTGTTTAATTTTAATTTTGCAACTTCTAGAAGTTTTTATGAAAATTGAGTTTCAAGTGCAATTTTGGACTGAATCATAAATTCCCGTAATAGCTATGTGGATGACATATTTGCAGGACACTTGGGCTCGATTTTGATGCATGGATGGACAGCTTGGGAACTAGGACTAAGCTAACTCCACTTGGTTCGTCCAGAACAAGCTTTATTAGGCTCGGTCAAGGCTGGTCAAACATGACTAGTCACCAGAAAATCCCTAGGAAATAGGGCAGTTTTGAGATTTTATGGGATTGACCATATTTCTTGGGATGAATTGGATGAGTTCGACTTGGATAGGTGGATATGAGTAGACATGAGTGTTAGAGATAATATAGATCAGTTTGTTTCATTAAACCTCTATTTAAAGCCAAGACTTTGATGGCTTTTGTAATGAATGGAATTTATATGTAACTTTTGTACAATTTGAGTTGGGAGCTAATTTGAAGAACTTGTTTCATTCCAATTTGTTGTTCATGCTTGGTTGATTTACTGAAGTTGCTATAGCTAAGATTTCTTCAAGTGTGCAAGGCAAGGGTGGAGGGCCCCCACTCCAAGTTAAGTACACTTCTTTGTTAGACTAGTTTAATTTTCCATAAGTTGGTTATTTTAGAACTTGTTTATGTGCTTTGCTCTAGATTGGTTTATGGTTGATGTGTGATGATTTATTTTATTGAATCTTAGTTTCTTCACCAATTTAGTAAGATGGAATAATAAGGTGTTCAAGTTGAACACTCCTTCTGTTAAATTGGTGGATTGAAACTAGGTTTTCTTTGATTACATGCAAGTAGTTTTTCTTATGAATTTTCAATCTTCAATTGATAACATTATGGTGAATGAATTATGATGGAAAATACCAAAGGTCTCTTAAGTTAAGAGCCTCCCTTCATTGATGATTTGTCCATCTTAAACTATTGAGAGATCGTAGTTTCTAATTTCTATTCATCAAGTAATAATTGAGGAAGAATTGGACCTCTTAAGTTAAGAGCCATTTCAGCTTTCCTTCATTGCAAGGTGATTTGAAATTATTAATGTAGGCTATATTTGTAATATGCACCTCTTTAAATCTCCAAATTTCATCTTCTAAACTTGATTATATCTGATGTCCATATACAGTGGATTTGCCTCCAAGTTTTACCAACCCGGATTGATAATTAAATACTTGTGTTAATTTAGTCAATAAATTAGCCCAACATTTTGGCGTCGTTGCCGGGGAGTTAATTATCAGTATAGTCAAATAGAAGGTACACAAAAACACTAAAAAATTTGTTAGTATGCATTTCTCTTAGTTATGTTTCTTTATGCTTAGAAATAGAGATCCTAGAAGTAGATTTCCCAAAACAAACCCCCCAACAAAAACATAAAATAAAATAAAAAAAAACTACAAAATCCATTTGCAAGACAAGATCTAAAGAATGATGTTAAAGAAATCATTTAGAGAAGGAGGGAATGGCTACCACAAAACTATTTTCAAGTCCTGTCCTCATTTAGAATGCTCACTAGGATTGAATCTTTATGTCAAAGGATAGAAGAGCAACAAAACATCATGAAGATGATCCACAGGAAGAGAATCTAGAACTTTCTTCTAGCTACCTTTGTGAGGAGGTGAATGAATCATGGATCATGGGCAATGAAGATCAAAAAATTAGAGCCAGAAATTGAACAATTTCTAGCAAGTATATCACACCGATCCCTTGTGCATACAAGATTTTGAACAAGTACCACAAGAAGAGTTTGTGCTATGACAATTAATGAGAACCAAGCAGACAAAGATCATCTTAAAACTTGGTTTCAATTAGTCATTAGCTCACAACACTACTCATTCTTCATCATTCTTTCTCATCAAATCTTTATGATCAAATAAATTTTCATGTCCAAAATTTCATTAAAGTATATTTTTCAAATTTGGATATGAGTTCACTTATGATCTTGTTACGAAAATGGATGCACTGGAAATTTTCTTATACTTGAGAGAATGAATTATTTTTCTAAAATAGAATAGGATAGAATAGAATAAATAAACAAGTAGAATGAATTTGCAATAAGACTTCCATAATAAATTTGTTTCAAACAATTTCTTCAAATCAGTGTTCAATATTCATTTGAAAGAACTACATGGCAAAATGCAGTAAGAACAAGCCTATTTTGGGTAACCATATAGGATCAATTTGAAATCATGGTGTTTTTTAAATATCTCTTGAAATCTAGTTGTGGAATCCATTTTGAAATTCTCAATTTATATTACAAATAAAAATGTGATCAAAATCAAAACTAGGTCTCAAGTGACATGTTGAGGACAGAGTTAGTACAGCCTATATTTGAAGTGTCTAATGGAAACATTTTTATCTTAAATTCATAGGGAAGATAACCCTTGGAATCTAGTTTCCAAATCAATTTGAATCACTTCAATCAGGTATCCTATGAAAAAGTTATTCTTAAAATACTAACTGCTTATCGAAAAATCTGCAAGGTGACAATTCTAGGTCTTGACTGTTCATTGGCATATTTGAAATACCAAATCATCTTCTTTTCAAAACCTGTTTATATGGGAGATATATATTCAAGTCTAGTTTAAGACACAATTTGAATCATCCCATTTGGAGGTCAAACGAATAAGATATGCCACATTTAGTGACTGTATGTCCTCAAAACAGTATAGTAAAACTCTGCCTCTTAGGTCTGTTCATCATCAATTTTCTGATATCAAGCCTAAGAAATTTTAAGACCTGTTTGTAATGGAAATACAAAAATGAATCTAATTTAATCTCCAAGTGGAATTACATTGATATGATCTTTATCGAAGAAGTTACACTTCAAATAGTGACTGTTGTTCTAGTTAAAAATTAACAAACAACTCTATCAAACATGGCACTCCTTATCATTTTTACCATATCATTTTAAATCATTTTGAAAACCTGTTTATATTGGAGGTAGCCATATTAGTTCACTGCAACTTGGCTTTGGAATCACTCTAATAGGGTATCAAACGAATATTTTGTAAACAAAATACCGCTAGGAGGTCTAGGCTGGCCACCATTCCTCAAAGGGGTAAATAAATGCATTATGTTTGTCTATCATATTTGACTTGTTTTCTAAGAAATGCTTGTAATGATTTACATGTTTATTGGAAGAAGAGAGACTGTACACCTCTCTTCCTCCATTATCTAATGTTGTATTGCAGGCAAGTGTTATGTTTCGCAGGTCATAGGAAGAATGAAGGAGTGAACTCCATGGATGAAGTAATTTTCAAAATCAAATTCATATTCTAGAATATGAATACAAATGTTGAAGTCAAAGAAAAGTGAAAATTCACTTGATGTTGAGTTCATTCAATGAAACTCAAACTCTTGAAGCTTGCTCTTCAATGTTGACCAACAACACCACCAAACCCTTCAACATGATCGAGATCAAGGCAAAAAGACATGAAGCTAATCATTAGAAGAAGCAGTCAAGTTCAATACCATGTCAAGTCACATCAATCTTCAAAGAAGCCTTTCATATTGAATTTATATTGTTCATAATTTGATCCATCATCCATACTGTATGTTAAGCTCCATGACCAAGCATGTTGAAGTCCAAGACTTATTATCTATCCATTTACTACTACATCATGACTTCAATATAACCTATTTCCATAAGCTTTCATACTTCCATACTCCATTACACCCCACCTCCATCTCGAAAAGAAAAAAAAAAGAAAAAGATAAAAAATAATAAAGGAGTTTGGTTGTGAAAATCCACGAAAGTGGCACAATACAAACTCGAATTCATATTGGAAAACCAACTAGCTTGGCCAATATGAATTCTCTATTTTGTTTTACCATTTCTTCAGTTTGAGTTTGCAGGAATCATCCTCCAGAATAAACAAGACTTGAGGAGAAGTCTTCCCATCAGCAAGGGAGGAAGGTTCGCAAAAACAAACTTAGTTATGCAGCTGAATTGACGACGGAACTTGTATTGTTGGCAGTTGGGACCTGAAATATTTTTGAAATTAATTGCAGAGGGACCTGAATGTTAGAAAACACATGTATATATATTGCATAAAAATATACATGACAGAAGGGACCTGAGTTATCATGAATCAATTGCAGAGGGACTTGAACGACATCAACAATCAATGGACCAGAATCAATGAAGGATGCTAGAACAGAAAGCATAAATAAGCTCTATCTATCTACGATATTTGATCAAGAAAACTTCATCCAATATTGTTAAAGGACAACAACATTCATCCAATACTACAGGGAAGTACAAGTATCGTAAGTGCACAATTTTGTTCTTGCAAATTTAAATTTTTATAGAAATTTTTAGACGTTGTTAAAATTGAGTTAATACCTGAATGCATATTTTATATTCATCACATTTTTAGCCTATGTCCATCCCACATTTACATTCTATGTTTACCCTAGACCTAATCCAATGTACATATGTACATATTTTTCATTCCATAACCCTAATATGCCATTATCCTTATAATTCTACATTTCCTTTTCCATATCCATTTCATAACCCTAACCCTAAGTAGTTTTTCGTAAAGCAAAATGGATCAAAGTGAGGAATTAAAAAAGTTGCACCTGCACCACAAATAAAACATTAGTATTATGGGAAATAATTTTAAACATGACTTAAATGGTCATTTTAAAATTAAAGAGATATATTACCAAACATATGGGATGTATGCATTATGAGAAAACATACAAAATAATTCATGTATTAAATGGTAATATGATACGATGGTGCGAGCCTTATGATAATCTGCTTATTATTGTAAATTGCAAACCCAATGAGAAGGGATGAATGCAAGCAGCTGTAGGTATTGGCAAAGGTGAAAAACAAAATCATGGATCATGCAATCGATATGGTATCACGGTAATGTACATATGACAACCACGATGGAAGCAAATCAAATAGAAAAAAACAGTCAAAATATATTTGAACATATGCTACAGCTATCGTTCATCATTACAGCACCTTCCGTTGTGGAGAAATAAGGACAAAAATCAAACAGTCAATGGTAAAAACGTTTTGGTAAAAAATACCCTGTACAGCTACGGTAGATTGTAAAAACGTTTTGAAATAGGCAGAAATAAACCCTGTGCATATTAATAGCAAAGAAATCTGCCATTGTGAATACTCAGAACCATAAGTTTGTTCCCATCACAGCCGTTTGAGGCTCAGGAAAGAATGTAAAATGTTTTGAGCATGGCAGCTACAGGTACACAGAATAGAAAATGACTTGGAAGGTAAAAAAACGGGTCAAACTACATTTAAACAAACTCTGTAATGTATTTTCCATAATTAAAGTGCAACCCAACTCAGTGATTGAGCCTTTCATCGCGTGAATGAAGCTGGAGCCATAAAAAACGCAGAGAGAAATGCAAAGCTAAGCAAGGCAGCATAGGAGTAAGGCGGTTATACATAAGATTTAACGTTGAGTTCAATCCCATGGATTGCACATGAGAATAAGGTAAGATCGGAAGTTTAATAAATGCAACAGAGGTTCATGAGGAAATCTGGGGATTTTTCTAAAGATCGTTGGGATATGAAAGTACACAACTCCTGTTTGTTATCCATTTCTGCCACCAGTCAGCACGCTAAAACGTTATGAAACGTAGGAGAGGAATCACGGCACTTCATCAGGTAAATTGATTTCAATCCTCCATGAAATCACCAAGTTTGTTAACAAAATGGAGTGTTGAATACATCGTGAGTTTAAATGCATAGGTAGTGGGCTTAGTTGCACAATCATGGTATAGCTGGAGATAAATGTTTTCTGCATCTTCCACGTAGAGTCTGTTAATAAATATTGGTTACATGCAGCCAGGACTTTGAGTAGGATAAACACATAGCCCCTATGATCCAAAACAGAACTCACGCTGCATTGTTGAGCGAATTCGGTGAATCAAATATGAAATGCTTGAGTGCTGGAATTAAATTGTTGGTAAAAAAATAAGTTGTAAATTCCTAAAGCAGAGACGGAAAGTTGAAGTTTGCATCCGTTTGATTTTTTAATAATATCCAAAGTCTGAAATTTGCATTTAAATAACTGGAAGTGTAAAATCTCAGTCGACTATGTAATATACCTCGAGTTGGCAAGTGTTGGTGGCAGTCATAGTTTCAATTGCATAGTGGCATCAAAGATCTACGTTCAAGCTCTAGCTCCAAGTGGGTGATAACCAACACAAAACTCCAGCCACATTAATGCAGTTCGAATTGCATGATGAGATGGCTGCAGATTAATAGAACAGTGAGTTTGCTTGCATGCATGAGGAAGTAGCTTCAGGTTAACATGTGATTTGTTAAGATTAGATTTTCCATGAACAGGGTGTCTTACTGAAGTTTGATTGCATGATTAAGTGTAGTTTTGAAAACGCATAGCTAACCAAGCTTAAAACTACACTTGTACATGTTTTTTTTATCAAACAGTGTGAAAAAAACCGAGTTTTAGTTGCATAAAAAAAATTGGTCAATAAAAACAGAGTTTGGGTTATGGGTTTATATTTTCCAGCGCAAAGCCAAACTTACATTGGCTGTCAAATGTTGACCATTGAACAGTGAGCATAAGAGTTTCTTTATGGTGTTTATATAACTGAAACAACGTTGAAAACTAAAGGCTGAAGATACAGTGCTGAAGATTGGGCTTGCATGATAATTTGTACAGAGAATAGTGAATCGAAAATGATGCTAATGGAATCCTGGTTTGCATGATGAATTGAACAGAGCAGAGATGCTGCAAAGACAGATACAAAGGAGTTTTTTAAATTTTGATGAAACAAAAGGTAGAATATAAGACATAGATTAATGAAAACATGTTTATTATGTTTTTATAATCTTTTTATATCAAAGCATTGTGTTTGTGGAAGCAGTAACTTCACATTTTTGGAGGATTGGTCTCATCTCTTTGTCAAGGGCATTAAAAACAAGGTAAGCAGGATACTGGAGAAAAAATTTGAAGAGAAAACAAATTGATTGCAAATTGAATGATCATTCAATCTCAGGAATGCATTTCAATTTTGAGAAGCTACTATTTTTCATTGCTTTTTTTGGGCAAATGAAAATGAAATTTAAAAACAAAAACATGGGTTTTCTTCAGAACGAGCTTGATTAGACTCCATTCGAACAATTTTTTTTTAAATTCATTTCTATTTGAGATATTTTTATGGTTCTTCCAACCCATATTTTGCAGATTGCACTGGTAAATCAGTGGCTAAATTGAAAGTGAAGGCCTAGACATACAAAATTTGCTTCACTTAGGGAGATCTAAGGGAAACTGGATATTGGATCCTTTGAGTAAATTGTTGATTTGAGAGGGACATGGATCCTATGTCCAAATGTATTGCAAAATTCAAGTTTTATTTGTCATCTTAAGCCGCTCATCCAGAATGATATATTGATAAAGAAAGTCATCCACAAGAAAAGAGAAGAAGTACATGAAAGCATAGATATGCTTTTCCAGGTAGCTTCATATTAAAAAGGGACAGAGCCACAGGTACATCAGCAGGTTAGTTAGCGTACAGAGGTAGAAGATCAATGAGACAAAGACAAGCATGAGGACATGCTTGAAGATCAGCAAGGGGGAGATGTTGGCCCTCAGTTTTGGTCTATTTTTGCTTAGGGAAACCTACTTAATCCTTATATTTTCAATCCATTTTCCATCACATCCATCTCATTTTGATGTATTTTAATGCATATTTCAGGTGTTTAATTTTAATTTTTGCAATTCTAGAAGTTTTTATGAAAATTGAGTTTCAAGTGCAATTTGGACTGAATCAGAAATTCCCGTATAGCTATGTGGATGACATATTTGCAGGACACTTGGGCTCGAGTTTGATGCATGGATGGACAGCTTGGGAACTGGACTAAGCTAACTCCACTTGGTTCGGCCAGAACAAGCTTTATTAGGCTCGGTCAAGGCTGGTCAAACATGACTAGTCACCAGAAAATCCCTAGGAAATAGGGCAGTTTTGAGATTTTATGGGATTGACCATATTTCTTGGGATGAATTGGATGATTTCGACTTGGATAGGTGGATATGAGTAGATATGAGTGTTAGAGATAATATAGATCATTTTGTTTCATTAAACCTCTATTTAAAGCCAAGACTTTGATGGCTTTTGTAATGAATGGAATTTATATGTAGCTTTTGTACAATTTGAGTTGGGAGCTAATTTGAAGAACTTATTTCATTCCAATTTGTTGTTCATGCTTGGTTGATTTACTGAAGTTGCTGTAGCTGAGATTTCTTCAAGTGTGCAAGGCAAGGGTGGAGGGCCCCCACTCCAAGCTAAGTACACATCTTTGTTAGACTAGTTTAATTTTCCATAAGTTGGTTATTTTAGAACTTGTTTATGTGCTTTGCTCCAGATTGGTTTATGGTTGATGTGTGATGATTTATTTTATTGAATCTTAGTTTCTTCACCAGTTTAGTAAGATGGAATAATAAGGTGTTCAAGTTGAACACTCCTTCTGTTAAATTGGTGGATTGAAACTAGGTTTTCCTTGATTACATGCAAGCAGTTTTTCTTATGAATTTTCAATCTTCAATTGATAACATTATGGTGAATGAATTATGATGGGAAATACCAAAGGTATCTTAAGTTAAGAGCCTCCCTTCATTTATGATTTGTCCATCCTAAGCTATTGAGAGCTCGTAGTTTCTAATTTCTATTCATCAAGTAATAATTGAGGAAGAATTGGACCTCTTAAGTTAAGAGCCATTTAAGCTTTCCTTCATTGCAAGGTGAATTGAAATTATTAATGTAGGCTATATTTGTAATATGCACCTCTTTAAATCTCCAAATTTCATCTTCTAAACTTGATTATATCTGATGTCCATATATAGTGGATTTGCCTCCAAGTTTTACCAACCCGGATTGATAATTAAATACTTGTGTTAATGTAGTCAATAAATTAGCCCAACAATCTATATGGAACAACCCATTGGCTTCATCCAAACAGACTCCAGCCTTGTATGTCGACTTAAGAAATCTCTTTATGGTCTCAAGCAAGCTCCTCGGGCTTGGTATGCCAAAATGGATAGCTTTCTTTTAGAATCTGGCTTTTCTAGGTGTTATTCTGACAATACTGTCTACACCAAGAAAGTGGGCAACTCTCTTATCATCCTTGTTCTTTATGTTGATGATCTTATTCTTACTGGTAGTGATCCCAACCTTATAAACCATGTGAAGTCCAGCCTTAAAAAGAAATTTGAAATGACAGACTTAGGACACTTACACTATTTTCTCGGTCTTCAAGTCTTGCAATCCAAGGAGGGTATTTCCCTTTCCCAGTCCAAGTATGCTTGTGATATTCTTCGTCATTTTCACATGGAAGAATGTAAGCCAGCCCCTTCTCCCTTTCAGTCTGGAGTCAAACTTTCAGTCTCTTATACTTCTCCTGAAGTTGATGCTACCTTATACCGTCAACTTGTAGGAAAACTCTTGTATTTAACCCATACTCGTCCTGACCTTTCCTTTGTTGTTGGTCTTGTTGCTCGTTTTATGCAAAACCCCCGTGAAAGTCATTGGAAAGCAGCTAAAAGAATACTTCGTTATGTTCGAGGTACAGTATAGTTTGGGATTCATTACAGTGCCAAAGCAGCTCCTCTATTAATTGGTTTCACTGATTCTGATTGGTCTGGTGACCCTGATGATCGGAAGTCTACTGCCGGTTATGTCTTCACTCTTGGTTCAGGACCTATTACATGGGCTTGTAAGAAACAGGCTGCCATTTCTCTTTCGCAAGAAGAAGCAGAGTATCATGGT